>JBDJHY010293259.1:1461-19509 GCA_039654485.1 Withania somnifera | reverse complement strand
TGCCTTTTTCTTTTGCGAACCTCAGTCTTTGGCGTCTAGGTTTGAACCTAAAGGACAGCATGTTTTTTTTTTTTTTACTTAAGCTTTTGCTGCCTCCCTTAAAAGAATTTCAAAAAACAGTTAAAAAAAACTTTTGTTCCAACTAAAAGCCTAAAACCCTATTTTATTAGCACAGAAAAGAAAAAAGTCAAAAAAGTTTCATAGGAAAATTCCGAAATCCAAAAATCTCCCTGATCTGTGTGCTTGGAGTCTGGAGATCAGCAGAGAAAGAGAATGGGAGAGGGAACCGCACATCAGTTCTTTTTTCTTGTAAGGTAAAGATGAATTCCCCAATCCATGATTAATTTTGTTTTCTCACTAATTTCTTGAAATATTAGAGAAACTTATTTTTTTCATTTGATTGGGTTATATCGTCCTTTTTTTTTTTTGTAATTTTAATTAGCGCAATTGTTTGTCTTTTCAAAAAAATTGTAATAAGTCTTGTTAATTTCAGGTTTTTTGTGATAGAACTAACTTTTTGTACCTATAAACTATATACAACTGCATCCCTTAGAACTACATATTGGCTTATTTGAAACATTTATATTGTTTATTTTTTTAAATCCCTTAGAACTACATATTGGCTTATTTGAAACATTTATATTGTTTATTTTTTTAAATCCCAACTGAAATCCTTAATCCGCCACTATATTTAAGATCATCTTGTGCCGAAAATCAAAATAAGATAAAAGGAAAAGTTGAACAGATTGATTTTTGTGATTAGACATTGAAGTTTAAATCGCCAAAGACGATGTACCAAATTTTTCTTTAGGAAATTCAATTTCAAATTTTTTGTCACTGTCCACATATATTGAATAATGATGCATGTAGATTGTTTGTAAATTCCACAATTCTATTCATTCTTGATGCACGGAGATGAATTTAAATGTATATGTATTTTTAGATAATTGGGTTTCTTAGTTAATATTGTGTATTTTTATATAATTATGGTATTCAGATCAGCTTTCGCATATTACAGTTAAGTTCATGAGATATCTGTCACCTCTCACCAACAATATACTAAAATCTAGACCCAAAGACTTTATGTTTTTAATTCACTTCATTGACGGTTCTTTAATATTGTTTATATAAGTTACAATTATATGTAATAATACATACATAGAGATTTTCATACTTCTAAATATATGGCATTTGCTAAAAGTATATTATGTACTGAAAATCCAAAATAAGCAATTTGAACCTTATGTATGCACATATCGAGCTCATGGAGTTTAATGAATCTATATATTTTATACACCTGCAGATTTAATGTTGCATACACATTGTATACATCTTCTGATTTGTAAACGCGTGATAGTATACATAAACCCATTGAAGCTAAACATGTTGGAACAAACTAATTTTATGCACATGTTGCTCAATTGTCAGAAAAATCTTGCATGTCAAATCTAGAATAACATGTGTATAACCCTAAATTGATCCATAGAATGTATACAAACAGTAAAAACAAAATCCAACAACAAATGACAAAGGACAAGCTTTGAAGTTATTACATACATGCATATTTCAACTGTAGTTAAATATCAATCAACATATGTATATATATTTTTCTAGTATTAAATTGATGATGACAAGTAACTACATTGAAATTGCAATAGGCGCAGATTCAGAAAGATCTCTAGGAATTTGCGAGCTCTTTACCTAATTGCCTGTCTAACTCCAATATTTTGACTTAAAAATAAACTAAATCAATATTTTTAGACTCAAAATAAACTAAATAGGATGCCATTGCAACAATATATCAGTACAAGGAATCAGCAAATCGCAGTACTCATTCATCTAGAAAAACAATACTTGAGGTCAATTGTCAAATAACTCACATTCTCTTCCGAATATCAAATGGTAGTAAAATGGTTTAACTGCAAAACTGTAATTGGAACAAAGAAAACCCCTAAATACATTTGGTCTGCAAACATTAAGCCCAAAATCAAGACAACCAGGAAACAAATTCCAAACAACTAGTGTACTTAAACAGACAATTTGAGTAATTCAACCTAATAAAAACAGTGAAGATACTAAGAATCAGCAATGGTGACCTCAACCTCAACACCAGGTTCAATGGTGATTGACGTAATCTGCTTGACAACATCTGGGGAGCTGAAAAGGTCAATCACACGCTTGTGGACCCGCAACTCAAACCTGTCCCATGTATTTGTGCCTGTCAATCAGACGAAATATTTAGTGATCCCTTAAACAAGTCCATACCAACTCTTTAATCAGTGCACACTTCATCTTTCTATTTTACTTTTGGGTCAAGCATACCACATTTCTACTTGGATATTTTAATAGTTACAACTAAGAACAATCCCAGACAAGTCCGGGTTATCTACGAAATTGAGTCTAATTTACTAATTGTTCCAATTGGGATATTTTCTGATGTTGTCCCAACAGGACTCACCAAAAATAAACCAAAAAAACCCAGTATATTCCCACAAAGTGAGCTCTGGACTGACCAAAAGTATCACAAAGGAAATATGTTTGAAAACAAATAAGATGAACATATAAAGTCACTGTCCGCCCAATAGTTTCAATGGAGACAATGTCACTCCAATTAATGCTCTAATTTCATCAAAGAATGTATTCATTTGGCACACATAATACCATGTTTCTGAGAAACAAACTTCAATCTGATAAGCTTCACAAATTTGGGCCAATAACCAATCAAGCCCAAGAAAATACCGGAGCAATTCAAACAGTGAAATTTTTTATTTGAACCTAGACAACAGAATCACAAAATAAACTAACCCCCAGAGAATTGATACAAGCAGTAGTACCTTCTCCACAGGGAGACTTTCAGTGGTAATGCGACGAACCTTTCTGGGCACTTGCACAGGCCCTTTCAAATTTATCAACACTATGAATTAAGAAAGGAATCTAACAATATAACGTAGTAATATCATTGCACTTCACTAAACACACTTTAACATGTTTCCAACTAACCAATTCAACCATGTTAAGCTTAAAAAAAGGGACTAATAACAAATTAATCCCTGGAAAACAGTAAGCAATAACAAAAAAAAAAAAAAAAAATACATGAACCTAGATATATCAAACAACTAAAAAAACAAGCTCAGAATTGATAAAAAGAAAGAATACCTTCTCCACAGGGAGACTTCCTAGTGGTAATGTTGAGAACTTTTGTGGGCATTCGCACAGGTCCCTTTACCCTGAGCCTCTTGTCCTTAGCACCACGGACCAAATCCGCACACACTACATTTATAAGTCAAGAAAGCCAAGAGTAAATTCAGTTATTGTTGTAAATTACAAATGAAGAGGGTGTTGGATGCGCTTATAGCTTTTGCCTTTTAAGTCAAAAGCCACAAGTTATGAATTCTAACTTATGACTTATGGCTTAATTTTATCTTCTCAACTTATCAATAAGTGCTAAAGTACTTTTTTAATTTACCCAAACACTTCCACAATTCTTAAAAGCACTTAAAATAAGTCAACTCAAACAGGCTCAAAGTCCACTCACTACAGTGTTATGAAACTCACAAATGACCACATTATTAAACTTATGTCACGACTAGATATGCTTTACCCTTCAAAAAAATCAATATTTCTCAAATCCCATAAAATCTCAGCAGGTAGGGGTTAGGGTCTCTGTACATTCTACTCTCCCAAAACCCTAGTTGTGGGATAACATTGGGTATGTTGTTTTTGTTGTAAAAATCCATAAATAGCCACAGTATTATAACACCTAAAGTCCTGTGGAGAACTTTCTGCATACTTAAGAACACTTTCTGACTACTACAGATGAAATATCTTAATTGCTCTCACCATGTCTACCTCAAATCCCTCCTCCTGTAGGAATTGTCCTACTGTTTTTCTAGAATATTTACAATGTACAGGTACTCCCATTATAGAGCTAACCAAACCAAACTCAGTTACTACTTTTTTTTAATCACTTTTTTCTTTCGCTTCTTCCAACAATTGCCAAGTATTTCCTACATCATTCAGATATGGGTTAAAATCTCCATCTATAACTTTAAAATTCTGCATTTAATTTTCACCATTATAAGGATGAACGCCAAAGGCATAATCGACTTCCCTCAATAGACAAAAGACATTCCCGTTAAACCAGGTATATATGAAAGAATCCGAAGCAGTAGAACTTTAACTAGAAACTACACTAAACATTTCTCAGGGACCTTAAATGCAGACAAAAAATCAAACAACAAGCTCTTGAGTCGCCAGAACCACAATCCTAAGAACTCAACACTAACCCCGGAAAAAGTTCTCTTTTAAGAAGTTAAAAACAAATTCATAAATCCAGTAGCATATTGAGGATTATAACAATTTCATAAACTAAGAATGCAAGCTAAGTAACCCGCAACACCTTTATGCAGTACGAGTTAAAAGAGAGAAACCTTTCTCAAGATTCTTAACGTTTTTGGAAGAAAGAGTGATTCTAATCTTGTGAATCTGTTCCTGGGGATCTTCTAACCCTGGTTTCGTCGTCTTCGTTGCTGCATACGCCATAATTTGATTTGCTGAGAGTGCTGCGACGAAGATGAAGATGAAGACTCAGCCGTAGCTTTGATTTTCTTTTACGGAGGATGGAAATTGATTTTGAGTGAACAAGTTTATATGTATATGACTAGGGTTTTTTTTTTTCTCCACAGTTTATTACCGCTTAGTCCCTAACGTATTGCTCAATTTACCCTTTCGTCCCTTCTACGAGAGTCAAAATGAACTCAAATTAAATTGACTCGCTAAATTTGTCCAGACTACTATAAGTTGGTTCAAGATAATTCATAATTGAACCAATTTGAACTTATTAAGCCTTAATTCATTTTTAAAATATCTTCAATTAAGTCTAATTCAATTTTTTTTCTTTATTTAATAAAAAAAATTAATTTTATTAATTAAATTATAAAAAACAAGTGGCAATATCTACTATTACTCTCTATATCATCCGGTGATCAAATTCTCTCACCTCCACCACACCACCCACCCCCAACCAACCTATCTGCTCCAATTATTTATTTTAATTTTTTTTTAAAGAATGATTCTTCTTTCAACAATCTAAAATATTTTCTTGATTACAAACACTTATGTGATAAGATTAATTTTCCTACCTCATCCTTCATAAAATAATTAAAATTTTCTTTTCCTACTCCTTCCCCATCCCACCCTTACCCTCCTCTAATTCTTTTAATTTTTTTATTTTCTTAAAAAAAATTCTATCGTACCAACCCTCCAACCACCAATTATTTAAAGAAATTATTAAAAAAATTATCTACCCCACCTACATCCACCACCAAGCCTACCGTCCCCCCTTCTTTCCCTCTCCCTCTCCCACCAAAATGTTCATTACTCTATTCCCACCTATTTTCATTATTTTTTATTTGATATATACAATTTTTTTAGAATAATTTTTTTTAACTACAAGAAAATAAGTCAAAAATAATTTATGTTTGAGATAATATTAATATATTTCTCCATATCGAACACACTCATAGTATGTTTTATTTAATGAGTATAATATTTGGTGACTTTTCTCTTCAAAATCAAGAAATTTTTTTTTAATTTTATTGAGTTGGAATTCAAATTGTGGTTACAAAAGGTAAATATCAATATGTTAATATTATTTAAATTAAACGGGTCGCATTGGGTGGGTCATGATTCAATCTAATTTTTAACCCATTTTAGTCCATCCCATTTTAACTAAAAGTAAATTTGGGCGGATCAAGACCTAACTCGATTTCGAATTCAACCCATTTAATATCTTCAATCTCAGTCCAACCGCCAATTTGACACCCCTAGGAGCTTCATTCAATAAAGAGTTTTTCTTTTATCACAATACTTTTAAATAAATTATTTTTTTTATTAAATTTTGAATTCACCCTTATTTATTTATTAATTTGGATAACAACAAAAAAGACTAAATTGAGATAAATAAAATTTTAGGGTGTGTAGGATTTTTTTTCAAAATAGATTATATGTAAAATTTATCAAAAATATCATTATTTTAATTAATGATAGAATTTATAAGAAAAGGCCAAAGGCAAACTTTCGATCAAACCTCCTAGAGGAAAAGAATACAAGTGATGAAATTGATCAAAGAAAAAGAAAATATACAATTAAGAAGAAAGTCAAAAATTTTCTTCCATAGAAATCCTAAGAAA
The DNA here is from genome assembly GCA_039654485.1 of Withania somnifera. Classification (NCBI taxonomy): domain Eukaryota; kingdom Viridiplantae; phylum Streptophyta; class Magnoliopsida; order Solanales; family Solanaceae; genus Withania; species Withania somnifera. The sequence goes on along the minus strand of JBDJHY010293259.1, from coordinate 13,318 downwards.
AGACGACAAAAGGCTTTTAGGGTGACTTCGAGGATTTTATGAATGTCTTCTAAGAGGGCTCTTTTATAGGCCATAAAGAAGATTTGTTTCCTTAGTGTGAAATGACTATTTATTTAGCATTGAAAAACCTAATTGCTAGAAGATATTTGGGATCATATGAGACAAATTGGGGTCAAGTCACTACTAGACTCGAGAATAATTGTTAATTTATCCAAGTATCATTATGAGGATGTTCTAAGGGTAAAGTGATTCATCCTGACGAGTAAGAAACAGTCTTGGCTGTCCTAACGCATCATGTTACGATTCGATTTATTGGATCATGATGGCACCTATTATCCCACCAATAGGAAAACCAGCCCAGTAGCTTGAAGCGGAGGGCTATTACGCCAATAGCGGAACGTACAATTATAAGTAATCATAATAAAGAGAAGATAGATAGAATCAAAATAGCGGAATGATACAACAGAATCAACAAAACTCCCAAGACTCGGTATAAGTGTATATAAATACAGAGCCACTAAGTACAGAGTATACGTAAAAGTCGATAGTGCAAGCCTATCTCTGAATATACAAAGAAGACAAAATACAAGCTGAAAAGAGCAGGAACAACTGGATGTCAAAATTCATTCTGTATATCTGAAATCAACAGCTAGGGAGCACGAATGTCAATCCATGAATCAACGTCGGCCACTAGTACTCATATTTGCACCAGGGGAACACAAGTGTAGTTTGAGTACAAGTCTCAGAAGCAACTAGTATCCAGTACACTTTGGGGGCTCTCTAGGCACATAATAAACATAAAAGTAGTAACTAACAAGAATGCAAGGAAGTAAGGTCACAGAAGCAAGCGATATAACATGGAAGCTAGCTACTCAGATAGGAAGCAAGGAGACAGATAGAGCATGACATCGCTTGCTAAAACACAGAACACGATCATAGGTAAGAATGATAGAGCATACCCGGAGTTCTTATAGCAATATAGAAATAATAATAGTAAATGGAAAAGAACAAATAAAGCAGACAATAAGGGGTAATGAAAGGTATACTAGGGATAATGAAAGGTATACTGGTAACCTCAAGATACAAGAAAGGGATAATAAATCAAATAGCACAACACATAAATAACCCAATGAGTAAGAAGCTCTGAACGCAAGGACTATAACTAGCTTAAACAATAAATATAGAAACACAGTAAGTAAATTAACACTGCCAAACCCCCATAAGAATGGCAGCGTACACAGAAGTCATGCTCACCCGTCGTTATCCCATGCTAAGGGGGTACACTGAAGCAAATAAGTGCAGAAAGTAACACAACAACACAATGTCACAGTTCTTGTGTATGTTCCTCCTCCAGTACTCATAGGCCTGGTAGAAGGACCCATGGAAGGGCTAAACCTCATATATCCCTACTCTGACCTATAACCCTCCTCTAGTCGCACACAACCAAAGACAAGGTCCATGAAGGTACGCCCACCACGTACAAATCTCTAACATTGCAGTAATATCACTTCCTAATATCACAGTGTCTCAGGAAGTTTCATAATCTGGATTACAATGCCTCAGTATAATAGTCTTATAGTACCGTAAACTCAGTAGCCCAGGGACCCTGCGCCTAAATATAGTAGTATCACCAAGGTCCTCAAATCAATGAGTGTGATAAGTATAGAAAAGTTGCACTTACTACCGCGTGAAAATTGACTCAAGTGTCAGCGGTTGTACTCACTACTGAACGAAGTCAGACTCGAGTCCTAGCATAAATAGTAAGTGATAATACCCACTTCCAAGGTGTGAAACCTGGTCTAGATCAGGAGGGAAAAAGGTAGTACCGGATGCTTGGTACACAACTGAGTCTAAAGCAAGTAAAAGATCTATCAACTTATATTATTATCAGAATCTTCCACTTTATTAAAATTTATATCATTTTCATTATTATTATACAAAACCAGCCTCCACAGCTCAATAATCAAAATGGTAAACGGTGATATGGGCCCCAACCCAAGTGCATTCTCAAAACATAGCCTCCGATTCTCTCGCAGTATAAATACAACAACAATATCTATAGCTAACCTATGCCTTCAAAGGTTTAACTAAGCTACAACTAGAAGCACAATACACCAACCCAAACTCAATGGAAAAACCCGAAACCCAACCCACACAACAGAGTCCTACTACTTTTAGAGTCACCCTACAACCATCATAAGGCCACCACTACGTCATAGGTATCGTACACACTGAACGTCATTTAGGGAAAAAATAGGAAGGGAGCGAAGAAGCGGTCTAAGTACATGATAACAACCTAGAAAACCCAATCAACAGATGTTATTCAGTATATTATGTAAGCTATACACCCAGAGAAAGCTCCACGGAGCCTACCTATTGTCCGATGACTAGTGTGCTGCAACCTCCAAATATCAGCTTGGCTGATAGCAAATGACCTTGTACAACTCTAAAATTAACAAAATACGATTCCATGAGTCAATATAAGTCTAACGACACTATTTATACTAAATTTTGGACTAGACCAAAAGGCAGGCCTAAAATGAGCTTGTGGGACACACTAGCGGACCCAAAAATAATCTTCACAGTGGGGTCCCCAACATCACCAGAAACCCATGCTCCAAAAATACTCATAATCCGAGTACGGAAAAGGCCTCAAACTTCTCGGACAAAAATTGATCAAAGGTGCAAAATGCTGCATAATCCAAAAAACTAAAACGGAAAAAATGTGTATCGAGAATTGAAATTTAACTTGATCATGGAGAGCAACCCAACTCAATGCACCAAAAATAAACAACAACCTACTGGAAATTGGGAGAAAAGTCATTGAAGCTTAACTTAAGGTCAACAACGGTGAAAACCACTATTTCATGAAATTTACGAAATATAAATTACTTACCAAAGATGAGGAAGGCAAGGATAACCTTCAAGGAACTCCAACACGACCTCTTGAGGAATTTCCAACACAAAATCACAACTAGAAGAGAGAAAAACTAAAGGAAGTGCGGATGAAATGTTCTAAAAAATCGAGGATGACCTTTATATACTACTAGGTCGCATATCCTCTTAATCGTGTGGCATGGGGGTCATGATTCACATGCTGAAGAATTTTTGGTCATCGCAATCACGTGGCTTAAGGCTGCAACTATGGAAAAAAAAGGCAAGAGCTCGCGATCGCGTAAAACAACACCGCGATCGCAATGAATGAAGGAAAAGCAAGGCTTCACGATCGCGTAGAGGATCTTCGCAATCTTTATGAAGAACCCAACCTGTAACTAATGCAGGTTTTGACAGCAGTTCAATCAAAAGGAAAAGGGCTTCGAACACCATTTAGAATGCTTTCGTGTCCAAATTATGCAAACGAACTATGCACACACACCCAAAATGATATTTTGGACTCAACGGTGCAGTCGAAATCAGGATACAAGGTCGTTTCGTGGAAATGTTGATCAAATTAACACTTAGGCCTAAAAGACTAATTCCAACCAATGCTTCAAAAATGCAAAGACATCCCCGAAAAGCAAGCCAACATCCTCACTAGCCTAAGTTACCATTCCAAAGCTAATAGAAGTGCCAAAATCCTATTTTGACACTCCGATGAACTCGCACTAACTCTGGGTCCATTCTCAACTCAATATGAATTGAATTTCCACAAAACATCCCAAACTCAAAACAAAGACTCTGAAACACGAACTAAAGGTCCAACTAGATCAATGTTGGCATTCTGAAGCTAACAGAAATATAAAAATTAGATTTCGAGCCCGTCTTGAAGAAAAGTTGACTAAAGTCAACTAATACCTACTTTAGTCTCTAAAATAGGCAAAGTGAGATAAATCTCAATTGAGCTGTCAGAAAGACAGACCACTGGTTCGAGCATGTCACAAATAACCTGGGGCTGCTACTAGAAAGCTCTAAAATACAAGATAACATGCAGAAACCTAAATGACCATAAGGGGTTATTAAAATATCTACTACTAAAAAGGATTTTCGTCTTTGAAAGTCAACCAAAAGCAAAGAAAAGAGGAAGAGAAGGCACTTGATAACTCAAATAGCTACGAGTATTGCGCTTGCACCTTACTCTTGATCTCCCATATAGCCACCTCAATTAGGCGGTGCCTCTACTACACCCTGACTATTGGGATCTCCCTGGACCTCAATCTCCTGATATCACTAGCCAGAACTACAATCAAATCCTTATCTTATCCAACTGAACTGAATCCTCACGGAGAACATGAGACTTATCTAAAATATAGCACTATAATATCAAAATATGGAAGAATGGGTGAATAAATAAATACATATGAGGAAAGGACAAATGGTAGGCAATATCACCAACTCTCTCTAAAACCTTAAATGGCTCAATATACCAGGGGTTAAGCTTGCCCCGCCTACCAAACCTCATCACACTGCGCATAGGAGACACCCTCAAGAAGACTCTATCACTAACTTTAAACTCTAAGGCAAGAAGTCTACATTCTGCGTAGTTCTTATACATATTCTATTGCCCAAAGTTTATCCTAAATTAATCGGACCTGGTCAAGAGAATCACACAACAAGTCTAAAGTCTGAGCTTTGGCCTCAAAACCATTGAACGAACCAATAGGTGACCTACACCGTCTGCCATATAATGCCTCAAACTATGCCATATGGATACTGAATGATAGTTATTATTATATGCAAACTCTGCCAATGCTACACGCTGATCCCATGCATCCCCAAAGTCTAATACATATGCCCTTAACATATTCTCTAGTACTTGGATAGACTGCTCGGACTGACCATCGATATGTGGGTGAAAATTTATGCTCAACTAAACCTCAGTACCCAAATTTCGCTGAATAGACCTCTAAAACTGTGAGTGTGCCTCAATAAGAAATAATAGACACAATAATCCCATGTAATAGAACCACCTTATAGATGTACATGAGCTGAACACTCAACACTATACAAAAAATTAGTACGGATGAAGTGCTCTAACTTAACCCAGATAGTGTCATGACCCCTGCTAGTCCGCAACAACCCTGAAATGAAGTCCATAGTCACATACTCCCACTTCTAGGTCAGAATGGGGAGTCTCTGCATCAAATCACTTGGTCGTCTGTGGTTGAACTTAACCTGATGGCAGTTCAAACACTAGGACACATACTCTGCAATATCCCTCTTCATCCCACTCCACCAATACAACTTCCGCAAGTCACGATACACCTTAGATGCACTCGAAAAAATTAAATATCAGGAACTGTGAGCCTCTCACAAAATCATCTAAACCAACCCACTAACCTGCAGCACACAAATGTGACCAATATAATAAAGAACTTCATCTGAATTAATAGAAGCCCTGCCAGCCTCTCTAGCTAATACTTGATCCCGGAGGGAAACCAAACACTGATCCTCAAACTGTCATTGCCGGACCTGATCTAACAATAAATATCGAGCCTCAACATAAGCCATAACCCTCTTGGGGTTCATCAAATCAAATCTAGAACGGACTATCCAAAGACTAAACATCTAACACCAACGACCTCTCCTAAAATGCTAAGGCTACTAAGCTTCTTATACTGATCGCCTTCAGGCTCAAGGCATCCACCACTATGTTAGCCTTTCCTAAATGGTAAAGAATGATAATATTATAGTCTTTCAGTAGCTCAATCCACCTCCACTGCCTGGAATTGAGATCCCATTGTCTCATAATATACTAAAGGTTATGATGGTCAGTATAAATCTCACACGAAACCCCATACAGTTAATGCCTCCAAATCTTGAGCACTAACACTACCACAACCAATTTTATGTCATGAGTGGGGGTAGTTATGATCGTATTAGAACACATCCCAAACCAATACCATATGCATCGCAATACATAGAAAAGCCCAAATTTAACATTGGCGCTGAAGTTAACAACTCCTTGAGCCTCAAAAAGCTCAACTCACAATCCTCTGACCATTGAAAAGCCACATATTTCCTAGTCAACCTAGTCAAAGGCACCCTAATTGATAAAAACCCCTTAATAAAACGATGATAGTAACCTAATAACCCAATAAAGCTCCAAACCACAGAAGGAGACGTCGGTCTCATCCAATCACACACGTCTGAATCTTCCTTGCCTTAACCATAATACTATTCTTGAACATCACGTGTCCTAGAAATGCCGTATATTCTAACCAAAACTCTTACTTTGAGAACTTGGCATAAAGCTAGTGTTCTCTTGGTGTCTGGAATACCAATCTCAAGTTCTTCTTATGCTCATATCTGCTCTAAAAATACACCAGAATGTCATTGATAAACACAATTACATATAAATCCAAGTAGGGTTTGAGCACCCTATGCATCAGGTCCATAAATATTGTTGGGGTATTGGTCAACCCGAAATACATAACCAAAAACTCATAATGGTTGTAACGAGACCTGATCACTATCTTTGGGATGTCCTTTTCCCCAATCCTCAACTGGTGGTAGCCCGACCTCAAGTCTATCTTAGAAAAAACGGGTGTACCTTAAAAGTTGGTCGAATAGATCATCAATCCTCAACATCGGATATCTTTCCTTAACTGTACCCTATTTAATTATTTGTAATCAATACACATCCACAAAAAATCATCTTTTTCTTAACAAATAGAACTAGCTCACCCAACAGAGAAAAACTCGAATGAACAAACCCCTTATCTAACGAATCCTGGAGCTAAACCTTCAGCTCTCTTAACTTGCAGGAGCCATACATTAAGGAGTAGTCCAAATGGACCTATTGCTCAGCTCTAAGTCAATGGAAAAATTAATATCTCGCTCGGGTGGAAAGCCTGTTAGTTCGGTCAGAAATACATCTAAGAACTCTAAAACCACTGAAATAGAATCGGGAGTAGGAGTGTCGGCTTAAATGTTGCAAATATAAGCTAAGTAAGGCAAAAATCCTCTTGCCACTAACCTCCTAGAGTTAGGCAGGAGATGATCCCTGTCAGTGCGTGCTAATAGAACCCTGCCACACAACTAGAGATGCACCAAGCACAACTAAGGTAACGGTCTTGGCATAGCAATCTAAAATCGCATAATGAGGGGATAAACATTCCATGCCCAGTATGACGTTAAAATCTACCATATCTGGCAACAATAAGTCAAACCAAGTATCCAATCTACCTAGACGCCAAACATGCCCTCATAACCCGATCCACTATTAAAGAATCCTCTACTGGGGTAGCAACAAGCATTAGCACGAATAACATCTTATTGTATAACTCTAATCTAGGTGCAAAATATGAATAAACATACGAGTAAGTGAGATCAAACAAAGCTGAGATTGACTTAGAACACACAACGATCACCTGTAATCATAGCATTCGAGGCCTCCGCCTTCGGCCTACCTGGTATAGCATACAACTGGCGATCACTACTCAAACGACCACCACCCCTACCATGCTGGCCTCCACCATAGGAACTACCTTGTGCCCCACCTCTAGCCGAAGACTACCCCTATGAGGGCATGATCTAGAAAAATAGATAACAACCCTACACTCAAAACATAACCTTGATTCCTACTCTAATGAGAATTATGACCGAAACCTCATTAAATAAGCCGGTTGGAAGACCCAGAACCTCCTACAAACTATCTTGAAAAAGTGCAAATAAAAAACCTACAAGGGAGGAGGGTCCTGAAGTCTGAAGTGAGGCCTGAACCGGCCTGCTCAACTGCCACTAAGTATACTGCTGCTGACCACGACCCCCAAATAGGACCCACTAAAACCACCCTACTGCCTCTACCTCTGCCTTTGCCTTTTCTTGCTATGCTAACGTGACTCATGATAGAGGGTTTCCATGGAATAAGCATGGTACACTACTGCCTAAAATGGTCATCCATCTAACACCAACAAAGAAACTGCTCACAAGGCCTGTCTCTCAAACTGAAGGCAAATCTTTGTGCTACCTTTGTCTTAGTAGGCATAAAATCAACGCAGTAAACTGATAGTTGATGGAAATAGGCCTCATACTCGGATACTGACATCGGCCCCTACTCTATCCATTTTAACTCCTCTCTTAAGCTTTCTCGCTCATCCCTAGACACAAACTTCCTCATAAATATCTCATAGAACTCACTCCAGGTTGGTTGAGGCGACCCTACTGGCCTACAAACTGTGAAAGCTCTCCATCACTGCTTAGCCGCACCATGCATCTAATAGGTGGTGTAGGATACTCTGTGATTTCCAAAATACCGAGACTTCTCAAACTCTCCTCACACTTAGTAATAAGCTCATGGGCATCCTCTCCTGAAACTCCGGTGAACCGAGGGGAATCCAATCTTAAAAATCTAGTTAGGAGCTTTTGCTCCAAATCTATCATCGTCAGTTTTAGTACAACAATAGGAGCAATAACTGAAATAGGTAAAACCTGATCTCGAATGGGGGCTGTATGGAGTAAAACAATTAATGAACTGAATATCATACCGCATAGTGACATTAAGCATAAATAGACTAAAAAACATTAAGAATGCAAAAAACCCATCATACAGACCACAACTTAGAATACAAACTTGACTCAATTTATTGAAAAAATACCACTAGCTAATCAGGTAGAAAAATAGATCATAGACACATAATCACATGATATTTTTTAGCTAAGACTTAAAAGAACAACATAGGAAATAGTATACCAACCTTTATTGCACCATCAACATTTAAAATAGTTTATAAAAAAGTAAATAACAGAGAATATTTGACAATAATTCATAAAACCAACAAATACGCAATACAAGAGAATTTTAGAGCTAAAAATTGCCTCCTTTAGCCCCTATAAACTAGCCTTAGGTATAAATCAAAGCACGCAAAGGTAAAAATTAAATCAAATGTACCATTATCATAACATACCACATTATGTCCAATACGAATACAAGTGAATTACATAGTTTAATTCAACAAGTAGATTCCAGAAAAATAAAATGAAAGGGGAAAGGGCATACCGTTTGTGGGGCAGGAATCAAAGCTAAGGAGGTTGGAAATAGGCCTGAAACACCTCGAACCTAAAGGAAAACAATCCTAAACTCTCTAACCTACAAGATCCCGTTAGATGAGTATAGGGAAAGCCCTTTACGAAAATACTTAAAGGGGCCGAGGCTCGCTTTGATGTTACCTCAACTAGGACACTTGTTAGGCTAAAAATAACCTAGAATGGATCCTAACTTGAGAAGTGATGAACCATCAAGAACACTATTCTGATTTACTAAGAAACTTAAGGAAAAATTAAAACTTATGTCATTAACCTTAGGAATATGAAAATTATTAAGACCCAAATAATTACTATGAAATACTTAAACTCTCACCCTATTGCTCTCTCAGTATTACTCAGTAAACCCTAACACTCTGAAATCTAGCCTTACTCTAAGGGGAAAGGAAGATGGTTTATATAGGGGATAAATAAACTTGGGAAACAAGGATGAAAATGGGGGAAAACCCAAGCCCCAAAATCAAAAAACCAAATTAGAGCCTTCAAAAAATTGAAATAGAATCACAACCCTTAAAATCCAAGGGTTTTAAAAATTCAAAATCATTCATAGGGGATGCATAAGCCAATCATTGGCTCCCAAAACATATGAAATTATACAAAGAGAACATAGGAAAAATTATACCGATCACAGAGAATTTTTCCTTACATGAACCAGGACAGAGGAACAAAAACTAGGGAACATGTGGCCCTCAATGTGGCACAAGAGCACTAATGGTGGCAGTCTTCTAAAATACTTGAGAAACTTTAAGGGAAAAGGGGAAATGGGGTTCATCCATAAGGGAAGGGAAATGGAGAAGGGGAAAATACAATTAGGCTTAGGGATTTGGGGGATTAGAGGGAAAATAAGGCTGAGTCAGGGTTTTCTATTGGGGTTAGGAAAAAAAAATAAAGGGACAATCCAGGTTTTTTTAAAAAAATTAAGTTTTTTGGCTTGAGAATATATATATATATATATATATATATAATTGTGGTATACCCTCCACTTGTTCTGGAACTTCCAGTTCCAATCGAAGCATATAGATCCGTAAATAGATTTTTATGTATAGCCACCTCACTCGTGCTCGTTCTTTCTTGAAAGTATCTTTTTTCTGGGAACATGGTCAACTAGAAATTATTATGTTTGTGGTTCTTCATCCACCGACGGATAAAATGCTCCAGTTCTCCATTCTCATATGAGGCCAGAACGTGGATTAGTAACAAGTCGACACTAAGTGATAAAGAACATTCGTTAAGTAATTTTTTTATTGATAATTAACATATTTTAATTTGACTACTTTATTTAGAAATAGGTGTATTAAATACATATGTATGCCTATATTAGAAATATAGTATATGTTCATAAATCACATCATTTGACACTTAGGTTATGCATTGTATATATATCATGTCAATATCAAGATGCTATAGTTGGAAATCAATAATTTTAATGAAATACCAATAATTATGAATTGATGCTCTTGTGTACATATCATATACAAATGTATATACTCTTCTAATATATACGAACTCCAAATTTTTTTAATTAAAAATGAAAAATAAATACTTATAGAATATTTGCAAACTATCATTTTTTTGAAAAATCATGCTATTTGTATAATCAGAAAAAACCCTTAAAAATTATCTAATCAAATTAGTCTAGGTTATGAGAAATACAACCTTTTAATTACCAAGTAGGAAGGTAAAAATTGAGTGTCAACAACTACCCACCCCTCTCCTTTCCCATTTATCCATGGTCGATAGAAGAGACCCTGGGTAAAAGGGCTTTAACTGGACACAATTTTATCCGACCCCTAGATTCATTTCTCAATAGAAGGGTAGTAAAATCTTAGGGAAGCATGGAAGGGACCCGATATTGACATTTCTACATATTCGGGCTTAACAAAACTCAAGCCACTTGTAGTTCAATGCATCAAATTTGAGCATGATTTATAGATTTCTCAAGTCATTGTGGCATCAAACTTTGGCGAGACCAAAAAAACTGATGAATGGGAAGGCTAAAGAAAGTTCGGAGTGTAGTCAAGTTTTCCACACGAAGCTTAGCCTACATATCCCATACTAGGGAATTACGATATTTGCAGTTTGACTCAATCGATAGAAAAATAGTCTTGTTATGTTAAGACAACCTCTAGCTTTGGAAAAAGATAAAGATGTGTGGAGGAATAAGGCTCGCAACCTCTTAGTCATAAATATCATGCACCGCAAAGCCATGATTAAAAGCTTACCAGGCATAATTCTCATATTCTAAATACCATTATTTTGGAAACCCTCCCTTGCTTCTGGCGTGAGTAAAGAATTTTCTCCGGAGGTAAAATCAAAAATAAAAGAAAAGACTTCCACATGTCCTCTAAAAGGAGTGTGGCTGATGGTATTTCAAGATTTATTCCATTCAGCACCCGAAAAGTTTGATATTCCTCTTTGAAAGATGATTTGTTTCCTGGTAAGATGTTGGTTCCACATTGTGCTACGTCCTTAGGCATAACTTGCACCTATAGTTGACCTTTTTTGAGAAAAACTTATGATAAGTTGTTAGTAGCAATATGTTCCACCAGAGATAGGGTAAATCATACTTCTTGCTCTTATTGGCATTGAATTTGATCTTGTTACCACTTTTGGGGTTGTATTTGTATCCGATCCTTTGAGATAAACATGCATGAGCAATGTGCACTTATCTCCTAAGACCTACAATGGATTTGATGAACAGTGCGTGCTTGTCTCTAATGACTTGCCATGTTTTTAAAACAGATGATGCACTATAGTCTCCTCAGACTTGCTGCAACTTTGAGAAAATAATACGTTCTAGTCTCCACTGACTTTCTATGAATTCGAGCAAATAATGTGTGCTAGTGTCCACCAACTGGCCGCAACCTTAATAAAA
>JBDJHY010293249.1:0-10037 GCA_039654485.1 Withania somnifera | reverse complement strand
CCCGTTCAAAAAAAAAAAAAAAAAAAAAAAAAAGCTGACAATATGAGATGCTAGGAGGTGATTAATTCAAATTAAACTATTTTTCTAATATTTATGGCCAGAGGAAGTTCTAATCAATGTATGTAATATATCACAATAATCCCATCCCTGATAGTAACTGCTTGTTAAGGTCTGGAGCTGCTCCTGGCCAGCAGTATCCCAAATTTGCAGCTTGATTGTCTTTCCATCCTGCTCCACAATCCTAATTTTGAGATCAGCCATGGTGGTACTAAAAATGTCAACATACAATCATCCACGAATCTGAGAAGATGACAGGATTTGCCAACAGAAGACTCGCCGATTAACACCAATTTGAAAAAGCAATTGCTACAACAAAAAAGAAAAATCAGTAATAAAAATGAAAATTAATGGATACATGAATATTGCAGAATCTCGTACTATCCCTTGCTCTTGTTGCTACTTCTCTTTTTGGCTATGGAGAGAACAGTTCTTTTCTTTCTGAGAAGTGAGGATTTCCGGGGGATGGCTATGCATTGTTTTTAATGTGAAACTGGTAACTTTTGTGCATATACTTGGATAAAAGGAGCCTGTTCCCAACATAAGTTACTTTTTCTATCTTAGTTTATGTAAGATAAATGGATTTAGAGAATCAATCAATTTTTATATGTGATTTTTAAATGTGTGAAATTGTAATTATTGTGATTTACAGTACTTTTTACATAAGAAATCTGTTATTTGCTGACTTCTCAACCTTTTTTTTTTAAGATAATAAAGGCCCTCCATTGAAATCACTTTAGCATCAATAGATTTTAAATGAACCGAGTTTGCTTTATTTGCATGTGACATGCCTTTAAGGAACCAATGACTAACCTTTATTCACATAGTTAAAGTCATCATGCTTTATTTGCTTTGTGGTTGAAATTGTCTTTTGGTTGTGGGGATTTGAAAATCATGGAGTCTTTCCTTCATGATAAAATTGCTGGTTAGGATTGGTTCACTCTGGTCTGTACCTCTCTTCAATTTGTAGTTTTATTTTTTGGGTTTTGATAGAGTAGTGATGAGTGCTGTTTGCAGGCTGGGGGCATAAAATGTTTGTTTAGTTAAAGTTTGATAGAGTTTGTCGAGACTAATAGTCAAAGGAGCTTTATGTACTGCTGGTAAAACCTGTAGTATCTCAATAATATGATTTTCTTTTGGTTATTGGGGAGGGATGTGATTAGACATGACATGGAGCAATTACAGCTTTCTGAGTGAAATAACCCTAGATAGGAAAGTGTGGAGTGCTTTGTTGTGTTAGTCGTGCTAGGAGTTGTAGTGCTTCGCTTGGTGAATGATTGTAGTATTATATTGTGATAAACTTTTTTCTAGTACTATTTTCTTTTTTTTTTTTTTTTTACGTATTGTTCCTTGTTCTGGTACTATGTCCGTTTAGATTATTGTTGTTTTGAGCTGAGGGTCTATCAGAAACAACCTCTCTACTTCACATATGAGGTAGTGGTATGGACTGCGTACACTCTACCCTTCCCAGACCCCACTTTGTGGGAGTATACCGGGTATGTTGTTGTTCGACACTTTTTACATATTTTTTTTAGATAATATGTTACACTCTCTTTGTCCCAATTTATGTGGTACTATTGGAATTTGGAGAGTCAATCAAAACTTTCGTAGTTCTTGGATATTTAAGTTGTTATAAGTTGTTAATTGTTGATATTTATGGTACTTTCTACATTTTAAAGCAATATCTATTCCAATTTACGGGGCGCTGGTAGAATTTAGAGAATTAATCAATTTTTTTATGCCTTTTAAATATTTTAAGTTGTTACTTATTGTGATTCATAATACTTTTTACATCATTTTGAATTATATATGTTATTTCATTTGTTCTAATTTATTTGGCAGGGATAGAATTCTGTGAGTTGACCAAATTTTTTATATATCTTTTAAATATAGTTCTTAATTATTGTTATTTTTTGTATTTTTACGTCATTTTCAAATAATATATGATACTTCGTACGTTCCAATTTATGTGTCACTGATCGAATTTTGTGAATCAACCAAATTTTTATGTTTTTTAAATATTTTAAATTGTTAATTGTTGTAATTTATAGTACCTTTTACATATATTTTAAATATATAATAAATTAAAAAATACAACAACAACAAACCCAGTATATTCCCGCATAGTGGGGCCTAATAGAGATAATAAATTAAAAAATAAATTAAATAAAATAAAATGGAAAAAATACTGAAATTGCAAAAATGACCCCCTGAAGCAAGCCTTTTGTCAAAGCTGGCAGGACAAAGGTCTCCTACTTGCTTAGCCTCCTACCAGCCTCTACTAGATATTGATTAAAATGTAAATGAACAAAACAGTACAACAACCATACTCACAAACGTGTCTCACAAAACTGAAGCTATTCTTAGCCGCTACATGGGATCTTGCACTTCAAGAATTTCTACCTTTCTGAGTAGGACTGTACACCAAAAACAAAAGAGCAAATACAATTCAATTTTATCTTTTGCACAAAATAGCTCAGATGTTCAAAACATTTGGAATTTCTCTATTTGCAGACTGTCCATCAAATGTTAGTTGGCACAATTATCCATCTTTCACTATCCTTATCCGTCAATCCTTGCTTCCTTCTAACTAAGTAACACATTAGATATCTTTCCGGGCATTACCCAAAGTGAATCCTCCATAGTAGTTCTGTAAGCTTGCAGTCAAGAAAAAGATGGTTAAGGACACTTTTGTTTGCACTTAATAGAGAGGTCTGAATATTAATGGTTCAGACCTTAGGCCATTAAGTTCATTTGTTTACACTAAGATTTAAATATTTGTTTGATTTGAATAAGTCTTAATCATTATAAAAAATAAGTCTTAATCACTAAAATCTTGAACAAAGTCTTAATGTCATTAAGAAGTATATTGGTATGAATGATTTTCACCACTAGGCACCACCACAAACCATCCGTGCCATCACAATCACCACCATCGTCGCCAACCACCAATCCGCCGCCACCACCAACCACCTCTACCATCATAACCGCCCTTTCTGTCAACCACTGTTGTTAGTTGCTACACCACACCAACTTTATCATTGTAATTATATTCATTATCACCATTACTGCTACCTTTGCCATCACCATTACCCCTATGGCCAATTCCTACTACCAACTACGTCCACCATCACAATCACCATCATAATTAGCACCATTGTCAACTATCACCACACCATCGTCAAGCACCACACATTCTTCACACACCACCACGAACTACTAACATCAACCAACTCTATTCACAACCACCACCACTAGTACCAACTACATTATTGAGCTAGTCACTACAACACCAACCATTTCCACCATCACTAGAGAATAAAGTTTTTTCTTTTTTAAAGTCAAATTTAGTATATTAAACTTATTTTCTAATATTTAACTACTTGTTATCGGAATTTGATGTTTTATTATGTTACAAATAAATAAATTGTGCACATTCAGATGTTGAAAATAAAATTCTCGTAATCATTTGATAATCGGAGGTAGAGACAACATCTTAGTCATTCAAATATGCATTCAGATCCAGATATCTTTATCTTAATGCAAACAAATGAGCCCTAACTGTCTATGCACTTGAACCACATAAATTACATTTGGGACAAAGAGAGATCCCTCTTTTCATCAAGTTTCCCAGTAAGAGCTTTTGTTAAAAGCCCAAATAAAGCAAGCCACTTTATGTGGTAGCTTTGTCTTCCAGATGTGCGTCCAAGGCCAATTCTCTTCCAGATGTGCGTCCAAGGCCAATTCTCAAGTTGATTGTCTGATTCAATACTTTATAAGCTGCACTCACCTTGTATGAGCCACTACTTTGCCCATTCCATCAGAATCTATCAGCCCCCTCTAAACCACCCCAAGTTTCCAAAGTACTGTAAAATTTAGTCTCCCTATTCAACTCCCAATCATTAAGCATCCTTCTGAAGGTAAGATCCTAACCTTAGTTTGTCCACAATTCTGCTAGGGTCTTTTGCTGATATTGCACTAGGTTGAAAATGTCAGGAGTACTGATAGGTATGCACTATTAAGACAGTCGATAAATGGTGACAGTTTTTGGTGTAAGCAAATAAATGGTTGCTTTGTGCTATCAGGTTGCTATTCTGCAGCTTGCACTTGATGCTATCAGGTTGCTAGTCTGCAGCTTGCACTTGAAGCTATCAGGTTGCTATTCTGCAGCTTGCACTTCATTCAGTCCTGAAACGCGACAAATTCTGTTTGTCCAAAAGATGAGGAGTTCTTGAGACTGTATGGTTGCAGATTTTTTCTGATGGGGCAGAGACGAATGCATTCTGTTGGTTGTATATATTTGTCATGCTTGTCATGTATAGAGGCTATAACGTTCTTCTGATGTAACTCCATGCATATGTACTGCCCTTTTAGAGTCGGTTACAAGAGTTCTGAAGTTCTTTGTAACTCTCTGCCTACTGAGTACACAAATTTACTACGTAATGCTTCTTTGTGTATTTTCTTGATCTTCGGCGAGTACCATTGGTCATTCACTGAGTTAGGCCCTGATTTGAAGTATCTAAGTTATTTAGCTCTCTTATACTAAGTTGGTCGGACTCTCAAAGTTGTTGTTGCACCCGTTTCGGATCCTTCAAAACTACATTATTTTTCACAATTTTTGGAGGATCCGACACGAACCCGTCTGACATTTTTGAAGAGTCCGAACAGCATAGTTCTTATATATGTCTTCAAGTATTGGATTCCATTAAGAAACTATTTCTGTTGTGAATGTGTGGTGTAGTATATTTCCAGTTTTTAGTTTTGTTTGGTGAGACATTCATCTACTTTTCAACCACTTGTCGCCGGATTTCTGTTGGGTTGATCATTCTATTTAATGTTGTACATTGCCTCTCTGGATGTTAGACATGTGAAGTGGAGGAACCTCTATTGTTATGCAACTTAAACATGCAAAAACTTCGAAATAGTCTATAGACTTATCTAGCCACCACATTACCTTTATTTACACGTAGGATGTACATTTTGTTTTCTAGTTTGATATTTTCTTCTTGTTCCAATTTCTGTAGGGCTTAGCTGCTGCTGCTAATAACAAGCCTTAAGATACTTTTCTCTTCCTAATGATAGATTGAGTCTGTAGTAATAATGAACATGCATTTGTGGATTTATGCACGAAGCATCTGGTGTTGACTCAAGGTCCCGGGAGGGATCACACCCCCAAGGGAGTGTGATAGAGGGAGAGAATGTTAAGGACTTACATGTTTGCCGAGGCACTCTTTTTCCTAGAGATCTCATAGTTTATACTTCTCATAGTATTTGTCTGATCATTCTTTTCTCAGGCATTGCATTAGATTCAAAGTCTAGTGGAAGCATTTTTCTTTTGGGGTATGTAATCATATGGTATCTGGAACTCACTAGCACCACTAACACCACATAGGGCCCGTTTAAGGAGGAAGCCCTCCCTACCAGGGCAACGTTTATTACTTATTATTCACCTCTTTCACCACTCATATGGTGGACGCATGGAGGCTTGGAAGAGGTGAAAAAAATTACAATATAGTGTCACTCTCCTTGTTAATTTCTATTTTGCAGGCAACTTCCTGACTTGGTTCTTTATAACTTTTGTGTGGAAGTCGTCTCTACTACGTGGTGTAACTTTTCTGGAGGAAGTCCTTGTTATTCTGACTTTCCATACTTAATGGACAGGAAGCGTCTATTCAGCTTGATCAATGATGTGGCCACTGTCTTTGAAGTTGTGACAGAAAGAAAGCCTATCAAAGATAAGCCCAGTGCAGATAGTGGGAGCAGATCACGTGGTAGTAGCATAAAGGTAGGGGAAACATCTAAGCGATTATGTTATCTTCCTTTAATTTGTTGTTCCTGAGTTGGTAGGTCCCCTTAGTATTAGAAGGATTAGTGCGACATATCAGTGACAGCATGATACTCTTGAGTTTCTCCTCAGTATGTCATGATCTCCTATCCAAAATTTCCCCGTTTTCTGCAGAGATCTAGTGATGGTCAGGCGAAAAGCACCCCAAAGCTGGCAGATGAAGGTTATGAGGAGGATGAAGAAGAACATGGTGAAACACTCTGTGGAAGCTGTGGTGGGAATTACAGCGCTGATGAATTTTGGATTGGCTGCGAAATATGTGAGAAGTGGTACCATGGCAAGTGTGTAAAGATTACACCTGCTAAAGCTGAGAGTATAAAGCAATACAAATGCCCGTCTTGTACCTTGAAGCGGAGTAGACCGTAGTCTCATGCAGAGAGGGAGGCCCTAAATCTCGTTCTGGCCATTGACAGAGTAGTACAGCAATATTACAATTTGTAATAGACATGCTATTGTAATTTTTCTTTACCTATATATGCTTAAAAAGAGGATGAAGTTTCTCTTCTTTCGTTTTCAGAATTTAACATAATCCCAAATATATAGCAAGTCTGTTGATTTACTCTACTTTCTTCAACATGTTAAACGCTTCACAATTATTGTGAAAGAATTACAGGGTTTGTTAATTTATTTTAACGGTTCCATAGTTCGTTCAATAAACTAATGAATGCAATTGCGTTAAGTTGATCTGCAGGTATAAGTATAACTTCCAAAGGACCTGATTACTTCCATAACTGGTCTCTTATTATTTAATTGATGGTGGGCTATTTGGATTTAGCCAACAGTATGAACCAAAAACTGAATAAATTGAACATATCAAGAACGAACGCTGGCTTGAAGATACGCCTTATTTGTCTTGTACACTCAAGTTTTCAGAAAATTCCAACAGAGAAGTGCCAATGTTTACTATTGTTAGCTGGTTGTTACTTATTAGTTTAGTTCTCTTCACCAAATGATTATAGAATTCAAGATCTTTGTGTCTTAAGAAATTGAGGACTCTTTTTCGTTTAGCTTGGTTCGTTCCGGAAATTTACCAGCACTCAATTCTACCAACACGTCTCCATAGGATCCATCAACTTGTTTACAGTGGCTTGACAACAGCTTTACTTAAAGTGTCCTTTCTTTGTCTGTAAGCTTTGGCATAGTTCTGTACAATGCCTGGGATATTCAGGGAGCTGCCAACTTCCAGTATGGCTTCGAATCGTTCAGATTGTTCATCAAAGGAGAGACTGAAGTGGATTCAGATTTTTCATCAAAGAAGAGACTGAAGTGGACACAAGAGCTTTATGATCTGTTTGAAAGACAGTTAGTCAGCTTGGAAGTCCAGAAAGTAAGTATGATCCTTATTGAAATATTTTTGATCATCTAATATAAAAATTTTAACAGTTAAGGAGAGCTCAACTTTTATTTATTTAATTACGTTTTGGACAGTGCCCCTCGCCTGATCTTTTATAGGCCAAAGATGTGGAATATTTTTTTTAATACGAGTGACGATAAGACTCACTTTTATTTAGTTAGTTATGTCTTTGGCATGCTCACGTGCGTAACTGGTTCTTTTCATGAACCAAATATGTCAAAATTCTTTTTGATAATAAGTAGTCATGAGTCTCACTATTACTTTATACTTAATTTCGTGTTCAATGAGGTGTATCACGTGTGAACAAGCGCAATTCTATTTCAATGAGTCGAACATAATTTTGTCGTTAAATATGGCATTCCCGTGCTGCGATCTTATTCTTTTTCAGGGTCAAACACGTGAAAATTATTTGTCTTCAACAGTGCTCCCGTTGAGTTTGAAGCGCTTTCTACTAGATGCAGCCCATTTTCTTCAAAACACTAAACTGTCTTGCAGGAGCAACACCAAAAAGAATTTTGAAGGTTATGGCGATTCCTGGTCTGTCAATTTTCCATGTGAAAATCCACCTACAGGTTTTTTGTCTCCCTGTAATGATTTCTTTCAGTTGTGTGCAACAGCTCGGTTCTTAACTTATAGTACTTATTTACTATCTTTTCAGAGTGTTTTCACACACATATATATGTATATCATATGTTGATAATGATGGGTTCAATTGAATTCGCTCCCAACACTCTAGGATTCGTCTTTGAGTTTATGATTCTGATCACGGCTAGCTGGAGCCAAAGGTTTAGCTATTGGGTTCCGCAAAATCCATAGGACTTTGGCCTAAATCTTGTATTTGTGTTAAAAAATTCATTAATACGTATAAATAATTTATTCAAAATCTAATAAATTATATTTTCTACAATTGAGAGCCCTTATTTTAACATTCTAAAGTCTTCCGCTGTTGGCAGCACGGATCTAGAAGCCTGGTTAAGATTAGTTGTAAATTTGCTTACGATCTTTTTATGGCAACTCAATTATTATTATAATATTAATTTAAAATTTTATATTAAATTCTGAATCTATTGTCGATGGTCATAAAGGATGTTACGTTTTTGGTCTTTTCTGTGTTTTACGTGGATGGCTGAAATGCCACTTAGTACTTCAAATCTGCAAATGACCTTTTTGTTTTTCACTTGAGACTCAAGTGTTTATATTTATATCATATGTGCATGAAAAAGGTGAACCGCTTGCCTTATATACATTATATATTCATTCCTTGTTTTCTCTCTCCATTTGCAACAGAAATATCGTATGTCAAAATTTGTCCGCGAAGATCCTGTATCTTAATTTTCTTTTACTTTTCACTATTTTGAAATTTCCATTTGTTATATACTAATATTTCATTTGTTATATACTAATATACGAAATATTTTATTACTAATTTATACATAAGTTCTGTTTCTTTTGTCTTGTTTTTCATTTTCTAACGTCTGATTGGCAAGTTTGAAAGGAAAAGCAAATCAGAAATTTTGCCGAAGTTCAGTGCTGCAGCGTGAGTAATTTCATTCCTATAATGTTTAAGTAGTTTGGAGATTTAAAATTTAAAGTTTATGAATTCATATAATATTTTAAATCAATATATAATAACTAGGTTTATAATTAAATATTTATCAATATTTTGTGGAGCTTTTTGTTATATATACAAAGTTTGAGCAAAAACTAGTGGGTTACCATATCACTGCTAGAAAAGTGCCATTTACATGGGCTTTTTTGCTGCAGATTATAATTAAAAATCCATAGATAATATTGTTTCTTGCGGATTTCTTGCCAACGAAAATTTGTAAGGAAAACCTTTCTTGGTAACTTTTACCTTGGTAACTTTTCAGGGGCGGCTAAAGCTTGTTGAAGTCCTAAAGCCAACATTAAATAGAGGCTCTTGTTTAAAACTTAATGTTTCTTATAAAATTCGTTTTCTAGTTTTTTGAGATGTGAAGTTTTAAGTAATAATTTTTTTGATATTCGATGATAAGTCTTAAAACTTATCAGGGTAATTATCCGTCTGAGAACCACAAACCAAAGAGCTTCCGAACTTGTTATCAAAGGATCACGAATGTTCCTGCAAAACAAAAAGGCCCAGGGTGGTCCCCGGGGTTACTCTCCGATGCTTAAGTCAGTAACCAAGCAAAGAGAGTTACCAAAGTATTTAGTAGATTGTAAATTCAGAATATAGAGCGTACCTGTTTTCCTGGCCTTACCTGAGCTTTTATAGATGTTTTGGTGCCCAGTAAGGAAAGGAGTTAATCTTTACGTGATTTTTGGGAGTTAATCACAATCCTACCATAACTCCACCACGTGATCGGTTCGGCAAAATGCCGCTTATTTATGAAAATCGACCAGGTGATCGGTTCGGCAAAATGCCGCTTATTTATGAAAATCGACCACGTGATCGATTTGGTAAAACGCCGCTTATTTATGAAAATCGACCACGTGATCGATTCGGCAAAACGCCGCTTATTTATGAAATCGACCACATGATCGGTTCGGCAAGAATGCCGCTTATTTATGAAAATCGACCACGTGATCGGTTCGGCAAGAATGTCGCTTATTTATTAAAATTGACTACGTGATCGGTTCGGCAAAACGCCGCACACTTTAAATCGACCACGAGATCGACAAACGCCGATAAAGGCAACTCATAATTATTTTTAAATTTTCTCGGTATAACGAGGTATCAACTCGGCTAGACCGGGTAAAACAAAAATACGAACATACATCAGACAGATGAAAACAACTAAG
>JBDJHY010293239.1:0-10037 GCA_039654485.1 Withania somnifera | reverse complement strand
ATCGGGTTTTGAGAACTTGTATGTCATCTTATTGTTTGTCCGCATATACTGTCGTAGTCCTCCTCTTCGGTTCCGGACTACAGGGTTTGGTTCTCCTACTGGGTGGATAGTAGGTGTCATCATGACTCCAAAAGGTCGGGTCGTGACACCCTTTGATTCAGGGGATGAGTTTCTTAGTTTAGATGAGCCTTACTATCTCCTAGTTGAGTTTGAGCGCCCTTTTGTTGTACTAACTTGAGCAGTGGATATTGTTCGTAGGATCCATTTGTTTCTCGTATATAAGGAGGGAACTTTTTAGTGGTGGATCTAGTGAAGAATTTGAGTTGTATGGCTAGTTCACATTTACATGGATCCTAGCGAGGGATTTGAGTTGTTTGGCTAGTTTAGCCTGTAGTTTTGTGGGACAGTGGAGTTGGGCCTTCTACTGATAAGTGGACTTAGTTTTGTTTGTTGAGCAAGGACATGTTACCTTGTTATCCTTAAAAATAGGAGTGTTATATTATGATTATACCTTAGCCATGACCGTTGTATATCGGAGACTTATAGGGGTCCTTAGGCCCTTGCCAATTGAGATATGTCCTACGTCTAAGTTAGGCAGTTAGTCCCTTGGAGGTTCTTATTAGCATTGTGTATTAGAGAGTCTCTTTATTCTTACAAGAATATGCTCAGTTATCCTAGGGTGATCTTTCCCGATCATGAGCTATTTGGTAGCTTTAGATGAACCACATTATTCATGACTTCCATTGGTTGGTTCTAGGGAAATAGAGTGAGTAATTTTGTGAGTAAATTACTTTCTTTTTCTATTACTTTTATTCGGGACTAGATTTATTGCAAGAGATTGATCTTTATCCTTTTCCCTCGTTAGGATTAAATGGGGTTAGCTAATGTCTCTTGGGTTCCCTCGGTCAAGTTGGCTTATGGTTAGTCTTTGTACCCTCGTTCATATAACTATTTTGGTAGGTGGCAGTGCTCCTTTAATTATGGATAAAGGTTCGGTATTTTCAAGAATTTCATACATTAGGTTATGTGGTATATTTCTATCCTTAGTCAGATGACATGAATCTGTTGGTTTGATCCTCATGAATGGACACTGGGTTAGTTTTTTTGTGGTTCCTTTGTGTTTGACTAAGTAATTTACACTGGGTTGTGATCCATCTTCTGATTTTGTTCTTTCTATGGAAGTCGGGAGATATTTAGGTTATGAGTTAGGAGCACTTAACTTTAGAGGGTTACGAGCAGTTAGAGCTCATCCTTGTTCTCATATTGAGATGATCACTATTTTTTGGATGACGTGATTGCTTTTTTTTTCACTGTGTTATTGTGAGATAACGGTAGCTGAGCTTACAGTCGTGATTTGGGGTTACTATCAGTGTGTGGGTAATATGACTAAGTACCTTGGGGTGATTTTTTTCTTGTATTTCAAATGCCTTTTAGGGTCGATTCCCAGTTGATAAGTTGAGTTTGATAGTTGGGGTTTAGATGGTCACTATATTTTCATTCCAGGTTAAGACTAGGGTTGGCTATGAAGGCAAGGTCAGCAGTTATTTGTGGTACCTGATGTTATTAGTTGCCGGTTGGTGTCGGCTGCCTTTTTATGATGTTGTTAGTCGATTATACCCGAGGAAATTATAGTATCAGGGTCTCTCAAATAGGGTTTCGTCATTTTCAGATGATACATTATACACAGGTATTTCTCCTTACAGTTCAAGAGTTGATGATTTGATTCAGTTCATTCTTCGCGCGGCCCATGGTAACTGATACTCCATGCCCCTAGGCATAGCGTAGATGTGTATAAGGTCTTACTATCTTTATATTCAAGATGTATTTTGCTTTTATGAGGTTAAAGTTTCTATTAATTAAGACAGCGACACTTGATCCCTTTCTCAGTTATCTGAGGATAGTACAGTGCTAATTTTCCATCCCCATGACAGCTAATATTAACAGTATTTGGACACCTCTGGATATAGCTCGAGCTTGTGTCCTCGTTCATGATAATATTTGAGGTTGGAATTTAGCCTTGATATAACTTCATATGATGACAGTTGTTATTCAAGTGTTTAGATGATGTTGTTGGGGGTTTTATTTCCTAATGCTTGAACTGCTAGCAACTGAGGTTCAAACACTATAGTCCAGGTAGTGTATTACGACAACTCCCTATTCCTAAGTTGTAGTAGGGGCGTATTATGATTGATTTTGTTTCTATACTCCCTCATACTTCTAGAGGTAATGATTGTACAAGAATAATTATGGATTGATTGACCAAACCCGCTCAATCTCTATCATCTTCATCTTCTTGGGGTGCTGAGAGACATTCTATCTTATATGTTTGGGAGATTCTTTGTCTACATGAGGTGCTAGCTTCTATTATATCATACATGGGTACATAGTTTACTACATGGTTCTAAAGGACTTTGTAATGTGAGATTGGTACAGAGGTAGTTCTGAGTATGACTTTTTACCCACAGATAGATGGACAGTCTGAGTGGACTATTCAAGTACTCTAGCTTATGCTTCGGGCTTGTTTTTTTTTTATCTTGGTGGTGTATGGGATCAATATTTGGTTTTGAAATAAATCTCATATAGCAGTCATTTCAGCATTCAGATGGTACCATTTGAGGCCTTATATGGTATATATTGCAGATCACCGAATACTGGGTACAATAGCGTTGAGCTTTGACCTCAGACTTTTGATTCTATGTGGAAATAACTCTAACCAATGTGATTAGCAGCTTATTTCAGGATATTATGGAAATATGAGATAAAACTAGTGACGAAAAGGAATGTCAAGAAGTAAAGAAGAAATTCCACCAAAAATTCATTGATCACGATAGGGATCACATCGTGATCACAATCGTGATCCAGTTTGACGTACAATGGTTGGGCCTATTTTTAATTGGGCTTATTAAGGGCAAATTAGTCTTTTCACCAATGAGGGAAGAAACCCTTAAGAGGTGTTTTTAGAGGCATAATGTGAAGTTTTAGCTTTGGACAACAAAACGTATTGACTTGAGGAGGCTATCACCAAGGAAAGAGGGAAACCCTAGAAAGAAAACATCAATATTGCACCAAGGTTGAAGACTAATCATACAATTTACTTACAGTATTTATTAAATATGAACTCCGTGTTTATTATATATTGTATGGGCTAAAAATCCTAATTCTAGGGCTGGTGGTTCAAACACCATGCATGGATAATAATTAATGTAACGTATTTTGTTCTGGTTAATCGATTGTTCTTGTATTTTATTATAATTGTGTTTCTAATTGCTGGCCACTTTTAGAAGCAATCTTGTGCTTGCTATGTTATTGAATCCGATAACCGTGTGAGTGAACGGGAATAGAAGGAGTGCGTTTATGTTGCCAACCTTAATCCTAGGCAAGTATTATAACTAGCTTAACTAAGACATAATCATGTACTTAGTTGCTTCGCTTAGGTACCTTAGGGAGGATAGCTTAATGCTTTTATGATAAGCAAACAACACTCTAATCCGGCGTAGTTGTTACTTGATTAATTAGGTGGCTAACGGACAATCAATACTTAGTCAGAATATTAACCCCTAACTCAACAATCGACGGACAAATACCTTTACTTAAGAAAAGTTCCTGCATGTGTGTGTGAGTAATGCCATAGCCCTAGAATTGTTCTAAATCTTGAATTCATCTACTTGTGTTTTTATATAATTATTTCCAGCTTAGTTGCACTTTAGTTTACAATATTTAATACAATCTTCTACATTCGTAAATTGCATCATAATCATAAATCACTATTTGACTCTTTGGTAAACTAATCGATAATATAAGTCCCTTTGGGTTCGACAATCCGGCTCGAAAGAGCCACTATATTATTTGTATTATTGCGTACACTTGTGTGTACGTTTGGACGCAACAATTCACTAAACACCAGATATCAATTGAAACAGGAAATTTTCAAACCTTGAAAATAAGGGTCGAAATGAATTCTTAACCTGGTGAACAAAAACAAAATATGCTACCTCCATTAAAATGACATATCAGACTCAATGACATAGAAAACTTTCTGATCCGAGGTCTTTTCAATAAAATGTTGATCAAAGTCAACTATGTGACAAAAATAACAAACTTTGCAACCAAGTACTT
Organism: Withania somnifera; assembly: GCA_039654485.1. Classification (NCBI taxonomy): domain Eukaryota; kingdom Viridiplantae; phylum Streptophyta; class Magnoliopsida; order Solanales; family Solanaceae; genus Withania; species Withania somnifera. The sequence goes on along the minus strand of JBDJHY010293239.1, from coordinate 5,921 downwards.
TAAATGAGTTGGGTTAGTCCAGAACTCGAAAAACAACTCACCTAATCCAAAATCAGAACTCTGGAGCTATTGGCGCAGTCGGAGGCTCTAATTACAAGATGACAATCCAAACTCCAAAATGGCAACTTAAGGCACATAAAACACCCAAAATCATACAAACTCAAAACCAAAGCTCATGGACTTGAACCATGGTGCAACTAGACCAAAACCTATGTTTCGGAGCTTAAGGAACTGTCAAAATTCAATTCTGAGATTTTTTCCCTAAATATAAATTAAATTCAATGATTTAAGTTCTAAAGTCTTTAAAAAAGGGAATGGGCATATAAACCAAATAAATGACCCAAGAACAAAACCACCAGTTTTGATAAGTCATAGATGTATTAGGACCGCTACACAAAGCTCTAGAATGCAAGAAAATACAAATTCACATATATTATTGTAAGGGTCATTTATCATAGCATAAGCATCAAGCATAACCAATTTGTACCTTCTTTTATCTCTCCACTCAGTCCGCAACTCACAAGTTCCTTCATGATAGTAAGGGTACATCAGAAGTTACCGGTAAATGAACTTGTGGGATGGACTCTTAATTGGTAAGACAACATAAAAGAATAATCTACTGAGCCAATCTTCCATCATAAAACAACTATCATTAATCTACCCAAGTATCGGTGTAGTTCTTGAGTTAATCCATGACTCGTGGGAGTATCTTACTCTCTCTCTACTAACTTGAGAAAGGTTCCTTTACACTCATATTAGTTCCAACACACAATTCTACCCACGATAGAAAGGGTACTTCCGACGCTTCCAAGAAATAGACTTTTGGGATGGGTATTGAAGGAATAGTCATTAAAGCCCATATCTGTATCATAAAATCCATATACAGAAGGAACTATCATTACCGGTAATTTCATATCAGTCTTTACCTCCACAATCATATATTTATAACATTACCATATCAAAAATCGCACCTATACCCTGGCCTTTTAAATAATATGTCAATGTCATGACCATCTAGGAAATTGTACCTCTCCCCTAACCTATTTGCAATATAATAAGAATCAAATGTGATAAATTAATGCATTACAAAAAAGTGCACTTCGATCTTGCCCTTTTTGTATTTGACCAATCAATGTGATAAATTAATGCTTAATAGACTAACAATACCACTCATGGTCACAACATCAAGTAAAAAAGTATATCATTCCAACCATAGACACTCAAGAGCATAAAATAAAGTAAACAACCATACAAGTCAAACCATAGCCACTTAAGGGAATAATATAAAGTAAGGAGTCATACCATTCCAACCAAATCCAAGGGACTGTGACTTAATGTAAGAATAAATAAGGGTAAGTAAGTCAACAAGGTCCCCACACGGGAAAATAATCAAAATAATATCACACCAATTCAATCAATGACTTTTATGGGTACAAATTCAGGTAGGAAATTAATGAAATATAAAGTAACACCTTATAGGCATATCAAAGACATATAGATTTTACTCAAGTAGAGGGAACTAAATAGACAAACATCATCTTATTTTTATTTCTTAGTTTTAATTCAGCATGCTTGACTCTAATGCTTGGATAAATGCTCATCACTTCACCTACATGGGTGGTGCCTTTATAGGTTACCCATACTCCCCATTACAGAAAAATAATACAAAATAAGAACCAACAACACTTTGTCGTATAGTCGACCTCTACTTGCCTTTAGAAAATGAGGAAGAGATCAAATCGGAGTCTTGCCTTCGTTCATGCCTCCAACTCTACAAATCTAGAAAATTAATAATTTACCCATGAGGAATTATGATATGAAATACCTATAATGCATTCCTTAGATTGGGTTCCAAAACCAACACCAAAACCTTTCAAAAACTTTGGAAGTCTTTAGAGAAATTCAAGTCACTCATGTAATGAGGTTTACAATTGTCAATTAAAAAAATCATAATATGGGCTCATAAAAATGGGTTAAATACCATTTTCTTTCATAAAAAACTTTGTTTTTAAAACCCTATAAGTTTCATGCACAAAATAAGAATGAAGTATGAACCCTTATGTACAATCCCATGAAAATCATGTATCTTTAGTAAAAAGCTTACCAAGGGTCTTGAATTTCTTGAAACATTGATAATTTAACCTTCCCAACTAATAAAATACTTAAAATGATGTTTAAAAAGGGTTTTTGAAGGTGGTAAATAAGAGAGAAGTCGTGAGAAAACTATACATAAACAAGGGTGAACATGAAAACCCCCAAATGCCCTTAAAGAAAAACTGCCAAAAACCCCAAAAAAGGCTAAGTATGGAGGGACGGCCTATGGGATGGTCTGTACCTATCATACATAGTTCTTCCAACCCTTCTTCTACTTGAGGGTGCATGGAAATACCCTGGTATGGTTCGTCCTGACCTAGTACGCCTTCTAGCCCTTTTTGTTCCAGTTTTGACTTTATCTCACTTTTAAGCTTCCGAACACACCCAGAACCAAATGAACAAAAATCTTGTATGAATTTTGAGTGTAAGAAATATTTTGGACACACTGGAATCATTAAAATATGCATCTAAGGTCTCCGTGACCCGATACATCCCATTGTTCGTAACATAAAAAATTTAAGCTAGAGTATCGAAATATAACAAGAACTCATGGAACACTATCCAAACCTTTACATAGACCAAATTCAACCACCCAGATCCAAAGGATTTTCCAAAAACTGAATTCGAGGGATAAATCATGAAATGTTGACCAAAGTCAAATATTGTCCTCAAAACTCAATAATGTCCTGTCTAATGAGATATAGTCAACATGAAAAGTTTACGATCAATAATGATGGTCTATGTAGACCTGTTTCCGCATAAATTATGAGTCTCTAATCATAAGATAAATCTCAGAAACTCAGTTATCTTTATATAAAAGCCACCGACCCGCAAGTAATCCCAAAGATTTTTAGCTCTTTAGCTCCAAATCTTAACACAACCTTATAAACAAAGACAAAAAAGCTCAGGGAAACTCTCAAGAAATGGTAAAAATTGAAATTTATGGAAGATTCCCAAAATTACCTTTGGGGTCATTCCAACACAATCCTATATTCTTCTTAATGTTGACTATAACTCAATAAATTTGATGAAATGCTTTTACGACATATTTAAGATAAAAATTAAAACCCTTGAATTAAATTTGCTCTCTTTTAATTAAGAAATACATACTATAACTAAGTAAAGTTCTAAAAGGCGTATTTATATGCATTTCCTATGGGATCTACCCCAAACCCCAACTCAGAGTCATAGGATAACTATAATCGTGAACCATCTATATAACCATGAAGAGGACTAAAAAAGTGGACATGGTAATGGGTACAAACATTAAAAATCCAAAACCTAGGATGTCGAATTACTATAATTATTTTCCATATAAGCCAAGTCAAGGATCATAAGTCATAGTCTACCTGCCCTCGAAAGACAAGTTTGCAACTATTGTGTAAAAGATGCCTAGACTTCTTTAAATACTCCAAAAATTTCTAAACAAACTTGAATTATCATAAAAATAGAAAAAAATTATCTAGATATTAATACGAGTCAAACTATATTCATAAAGCTAAGAAAATAGTCCGGTTAACTATGGGCCAATGGCCCATGAAACCAAACTTTGAACAATAGGTACCAAAATGTTCCACACATCGTAGAGAACTCATACACAAAATTTGGACCTAAGGCGAGCAAGAAATAAGCTTGAAATATTGAAATAATGTAAAGAACTCGTTTGAGGAATTGAATTTTTTTTAGATGAAGTTTGGGTGATATTAGGGTAGGAACATAAAAAATGTAATGAATAATCGATGAAATTAAGTTCATAATGTTACCCAAGCTCAAAAGAGAAGACCTACGATTTAAAAATAGTGTAAAAACAAGTTTTGAAGTGAAAAGATAAGAGAAATAGAAGATACTAGTTCCAGTGGTCAAAATCATCAGTAGTAAAGGCCTGGAAAAAATAATTGGTGCAATCAGTACCGCCAGAGAGACCGCAATAAAAGGGTGGGTGCTGACTTGGAGTCATTGGTGTCGGGTGATAAGACCTCATAAGAAGCTTAGTTGGTGACTCAGTGCTGCCCACATTGTCTTAGTGCAATCTTGTTGAATAACTAAAGGGAGAATTGACACAACGCACTCCCCTTGCACTATAATGCTGATCAAAATGCACCAGCACCAGCTACAAAAAATCTATAATAATTTAGAAATAGAATTTAAGTCTCCGAGCTGGATCCCGATATACATGAACCAAATATGTAAATTTAATGGAAATTATATTCCAAATTCAATGGATAGGCGAAATTCCTATCCGACGTCATTTCAATAAAATATTGACCAAAGTCCACACTTAGCCAAAATAACCAACTTCCAACTGAATACTCAAAATGAGCTTGGTTTGTTCAAAACCCAAATGAATAAATATCCTAACTCAAACTCAACATTTCAAAGCCGATGGCACAATTGAATTTTCAATCTGAAGCTTCTATCACAAAATGACCACCCAAACTCCATTTATGAACCACAAAACATATAAAACACATAAAATCACATACAGTCAAACTAAAGCTTAGGAATCAACTAAGAGTACAATAAACTAAAATCCATACTTTTAAGCTAACAAAACTATCAGAATTTGATTTCAAGTTCAGTTTATAAAATTTTGACTAAAGTCAATAATTACAATATAAAAATCTCTAAAACAAGTAAACGCGGACATAGCAACCAAAAAAAAAAACTCGAGAACTAAATTAGAATCCCTTTAAGTCTCAAATAACTTAGGTCCACTACAGAAAAGGCTAGGATGCAAGAAAATGCAAATCGCAAAAATGACCAAAAGGGTCATTACAATCATTCTACTAAATTCTCAAGAAGCTAAATCTTTAGATTATAAAATAGATTAACTCCTTAAACAATACCACCTATTAAAGAGCCTCCTATAACAAAATTGAAGGCTCATTCTTCCCATTTATTCTATGTTTTTCTTAGAGCTGGAAACACTTTGCTAGTTATAGTCGCATAGGATTTAAAAGAGACATAATTAAGGCTTTTTTTTTTTTTTTTTGATTATTTAGGATATTTTGAGGATCACAAAATGGTTCATAACATACATCATTAGCATTTTCTTGGACTCTGCATACATAAAATTCAGTTAGAGCATAATGCCATTTCAAGTATCGAGCATCAAAGACGGTTGAACCACCTATATAGAAGTGGTCAAAAGGGAAATAATCAAGTGGTTAGACACTAGGGTGGTGTATCCAATCAATGATAACTAGTTGGTAAGTCTAGTACAATGTGTGATGAATAAAGGTGGAATTATAGTTTTCCTGATTAGAGGCATGAGCTTATCTCAATGAGGTTAGTGACAGGGTGGCGAGTATGTATGTGTTATACAAAGATAAATGCATGGATGCAGAAGGACTATTCCCCTTACCCTTCATAGACAAGATTTTAGATAGGCTGGCAATGAGAGGTTGGTACTATTTCTTGGATGGCTACTTCGGCTACAAAAAGATATCGATTACACTAGAGGATCAGGAGAAAATCACTTTCATCTAACCTTATGGTTCATTCAAAGTTAGGAAGTTTCCATTCGGGATTTTCAATGCGCCTTCCACTTTCCAGAATTTTATAATATCAATGTTTAACTACATGGTGGAGGATACTATTGAGATCCTTATGGATGACTTCTCAGTTATGGGTGATTTATTTGATGAGTGTCTAGTTCATTGTAATGACCCTCATGGTCATTTATGATAAATACTAGATGTCTTTCATCTTAGAGAATTTCATCATTTTCCCCAAATCATTTATGTCTTGTTGGGACCGATAGTTTGGATCCCTGGCGACTCGATTGAGAAATATCTCAAATTTCCTATTTTAGAGCCTAAAGTTAA
>JBDJHY010293229.1:0-10037 GCA_039654485.1 Withania somnifera | reverse complement strand
AATTCGACTCCTGATTGATGATTTGATGATTCTGTTGATTCTGAAATATCATTACTAACTAACTAGCAGTTACGATTTGCATTGAAAAGATTTTACATGATTCCTAAGAGTCCATTTGGAGTCATAATTATTAGAATTGGTTGACATCTAGTGCCTTTTTCGAGTTTAAAAATTTCATACTTGAGGGATTCTATATGTTTTCTTGGACTTCCTAGCTATTTCAGAGCTCCATAAATGATAATTTGAACCCCTACCCTTAGAACGTATAAAAAGTTGGATATATGAGTACACATTTGAACAAGTTTTAGACATGTGTAGGGCCTACATCTTGAAGAGCTCTACCACGGACACTAAGCTCTGTATCAAAATTTACTAATAAAAAACACTAGAAAACACTGTGATATATGTCACGACAAGGAGGCCCTTCCTTAGCAACTGAATCTCTTTCAAGACCATTTAATGAAAGGTACTAGAGTAATCTCCTATCTAAATTAGCATATTACTATGTCTTGTTGAATTCTAGAAGTCATGAATTAGGGTAAATAGGGTCATAGATCCTTCATTTTTCACATCTCAATTTTAGAAAATCAAGAAATTCTCTCGAAGCCTCCAACCTAGAGTGCTTCAAACCCAAGCTCAAGAATCAAGCTCTTTTTCAAGATTCTCAATCAAAATTTATAGTCAATCGGAATGTAGGGTTCAATTAGAGTTTTATTTCACTCTCATTCCTAAATTAGAGTTTTCAAGCTAAGAATCCATAAATTCCATGACTAGCATTTTACCCAAAGATAGTAAAATGCTTTAAATTCACTCTCATGTGATTCATGATCGAAATTGTGTTTTACAATATTTTGTGAATTTCTATGGTTATATCATGATACAGATTATCCTTATGGCTAAGTATGTTTTCATATTTCAAATTAGTTTCTCACAAATTTGAGGTTTTGGTTCAGATCACTAGTTATGTTTTCTCATGAATATATGTAGCACTCCGATTATTTTTAGTATTTAGCATGATTTATATGTCTTAATCATTGTTTAAAGTTTTTGAGCAGAGTATGCATAAAACATCAATTTTAGGCTTAAAATAAGCATACCTCAGTATTTCAAGATCAACACTCGAGCTATAATATTAGCATCACTAGTATAAGCTCAACTAAAGTACAAGTTTATTAGTCTAGATCATATCTTCATGTCTAGTATGAACCCTGATGTCATTACTAGCATGAATAGTTCAGTATAAAACGTGTATCAGTGTTTTAGTTTTAGGATTAGTAGTTAGCACCAAGAAGAAGCATGTCTTACTCCAGTAGAGTTTGACACCCTAATCCCAAAACTAAATTTCCATCAATAAGTTAGAGCTCCAAATTACTGAGGCTCGGTTTAGTGGATCCATACAAACCAGGTTCTATATATTTGGCCAATCGTAGGGCACCCCACCAACTAGATTTTTACATTGGACTCTACGTTTCTCACACAGTTTTTATCGATTAATATAATCTCTCACCCATTTTCTATTTTTTAATTATATTCTATAGTTTACAACATTAATTTAAAGTTTAGTTTTAAATTTATAATTACAAACATTAATTATGACTCGCCGATTTTATAGTTCATATGATTTAACTCAGAAGGATGCATACATTAAGCTTTACAGTTTTACTTCATAATATATTTGAGCTGTCAAATCCCAATTTATGATTTTATCTTAGTTTATGAGTTTATTCTAGTTATCTTTAGTTTTTTCATAACTGTATATTCAGATTCTTAGATGTTGTATGCCCACATACTCAGTACTATTGTTGTACTAATGCATACTTTGTGCGTACATTGTCTTATAATGTAGATTGAGGCATCCTTCCCAGCATTTGTGAATTGTCAGGATTTATATTCTTCTTAGCTCGGTTAGTTGTGAGTCCTCATAATTTGGCAACAAGGATATTAGATAGCATAAAATAGACAATTCCTCTTTATTAAGTACTATTTAGTTTCAGTGTTTTACTTTGAGCTAAAGACTTGTTCTACCACTCTCTCATCTATGCTATTAAAGACTTTCAAAGTAAGTATTTAGTATTCAACTTAGGGATTGAACATATTTTAAGTCTAATTCATTTAGTCTTGTTTTTATAGTTTTCTCACTACAGTTTATTTCATTACTTTCGCTTATTATTTAGTTTTAATTAGTGGTTATTCCAAATACTCATGTTAGCTTGGTCCATTTGTGGTTCCAAGTATTGTATCCCATTTAAGGTTTAGAGTTAGGACATTACAATCTTGGTATTAGAGAACTATATTTAAGAGTCCTAGGATGTCTAAAAGTTGAGTTTAGTAGAGTCTTGATTATAGGAGTGAAGCATGTGGCATTCATAGTAGAGAAACAATGAGAGGTTTTAGGAAAGATCTCCCTTCTTACGTGGTCTAAGTTGTGTTATAAATTCTATGATTTAAATATTTTTGGATTATCCCTCCCTGCAAATAAGGTGTTCGGACAAAGGCCGAAGCCGAAGCCAACAACTAATGCTCGGCTCCTCAGTCCCAGTGGTTCTAGCCATTCTAGTAGTGTTGGTTGTTTAACCTCAGCCTCTGAATATCAACATAAAAAATGTTGAGTTATGTTATGCTATTCACCTGTTGGCGCAGGTAGTTATAGCTCAAGTTGGTCATCCGGGAACAGTACTAGCAATTCAGCAGGGTTCCCTAAATACATAAAGGCTTCATGAGTTTCTCCAGCTTAACTTACCTGAGTTCTTTGGGTGTAGAATGGGAGAGCATTAAAAAAAATCATAGAAGAAGTTCATAGGATTCTTGGGGTTATAAGACTTAATAAGGTGGACAGAGCTGACTTAGCTGCATAACAATTCAAAGATATGTCTAGGAACTTGTTTGATCAATGGAAGAAGAAAAGAAGAGATACTAATATACCAATAATTTGGAAAGTATTTGAGGAGGCCTTCTTGGGGAATTTCTACCTCTCATGACCCGATTTCTCAAATCATGATGGAACCTACTATACCACCCTAGGAGAACCAACCCAATAGTCCGAAGTCAAAGCAGAGGATACTATATCAAATAAGGAAGCATAAGTTTAACAAATATTTTAAGAAGGAATAAAGCAAAGTATAAAAAATAAAATATACCCAAAACTCGGTATCAGTGCAATACAAAACCACTAAGTACAAAACAGGGAATCAAAAGTCTAATACAACCATATCGCTAGAAATAGATAGAGATCAAAAGAAATACTGAAGAGAAGCAGGAAAAGATGGACGCCAAGCTCACCTTGAATCTCTGAAAGTCAATGGAGTCTGCACGAACAGTGATCTGTAATCAAGGTTGGGCACCTGTACTCGGATCTGCACATGGGAAAGTATAGTATGAGTATAAGTTGCCGAAGCAACCCGTACCCAGTAGGCTTCGAGGGCCCACTAGGCACAGAAAAATACTCAAAGCAGAAAATAATGGAAGGTAATAAATATGGTCACAAAAGCTAATAGTACATCAAGGAAGCTAGCTATTCAAGTAAGGATCAAGCAACAAGTAGAACATGTATCGCTAGCTAATTACATAATAGGATTTCAGGCAATAAAGGAAAACATACACGGAATCTGCGCAACAATATATGTGAATAATAACAACAATAATCAGGAGTCAAAAGAAGACAGGAGGAGAATAGGGACGGTATACCGGTAACCTCAAGTAAGGGGTGAATGAATAAACAATAATATAGTGCACAATATCCCACAAAACCACAAAATATCAAGTAAAAAATGCTAACAGCTAAGCAGTAATAACAATACTAGCATAATAGATATAAACATTATCAAGTCCCCCAGAAAAAAGCACAGTATACAGAGAAAACACGCTCACCCATAGACATCCACATACTACCAGGGGGACACTGAAGAAAACAAGTGCAGAGAAGTAAATACACACCATGAATTAACCAGTCATGCATTATGTTTCTTCTCCGATACCTGTAGGTCCAGCATCTAGAATCCATGGAAGGCTACCCTAAATATTCTAGTATATCTCTCCTCTACCCTATACCATCCCTCCGGGTCACCGACGCCTCAAAGCAAGGTCCATGAAGGTGTGCCACCATGTACAATCTCTAACGTCATCATAATCTCACATCCCAAATCATAAAGTCTCAAGGGTCTCATAGTCTGGCATCTTATGCCTCATGTCAATAATATCATCAAGTCGTACTCAACAAGTCATGGCGTACAATGCCTCAATGTAGTAGTATCACCAATAATCTTAATGAACATGTATCATCAATGTCTCCATAACTAAAAAGTGTGATAAGTGTAAAAAAGTTGTACTTACTTTCGTACGACGACGGACCCAAGTCCCAGTATTTATTAGTCAAATAATGTTTTTCTGGTGACTGGATGTAAATTTTGGGCTAAAACAAGTAAGATATTATTACTAGATGCTCGATACAATGCTGAGTTTAAAACAGTTGAAACGTTATTACTTATATTATATTATTAGAAAATTCAAAATTATTAATTTATATCATTATCTATTACTCTTATGAACATCGGTCTTTAGCCTCCTCGGATCAATAATTGTGTGGTGATACTGGCCCAGCCCCAAAGCACTCTTATCGGAGCCAAAGACCCAACCTCTTGTATAATGAATACACAACATATCAGCAAGTTTATATATATGATCATGTAATAACACTAATTATGCCCTGCACAAGTATCACTGGACAACTCCTAAGTCACAAGCACCATATTAAATTCGGATGCCAATATATATATATCAACGAGGAACGGATGAAGGAACGATATAAGGTTACTAAAACAACCTAGCTAACCAACCCACAGATTCTATTTAGTACAATTATTAAAGCTATAAGCCCAAGATAGCCCAATGAAGCCTACCTGTCATCCGACGATTAAGTGCTACAAGCTCGCGAATATTACTCCGACTGATATGAAATGATCTCCTATTGCTATGAAACTTGCATAAAAGTATTCAATATGTCGCTATGAGTCTAACAATATAAATTATATTAAGTTTCGAACAGGCCTATAAATGGGCCTAAATTGATCCCGCTCATCGGAACTAAAAATAAACATCATCACGGGGTTCCAAACGTACTATGAACCCGTGCTCCAAAATTAAGCACAATTCGAGTAAGGACAGGACTCCAAAATAGCCCAAACATATTTGACTATAACGGGATAAAAGATACAATCTTTATGGGATTAAACGTTGGAATTCAGTGAATTAATGATACTAAGCAACAAAATATACTAAGAAAATAAAGAATTATACAATAATATTCGGATTATGACAAGAGTTCATCAACATCACCAATTGGGGGCATTAATAGAGGAAAATAAAAATTTCAAGAATTAAAACGAAGAAGAAACTTAGCCAAATTGCGTAGAAGTCGAAGGGGTAGGAATTGTGAATTTTTTCAACACAAGCTGGACTTGTTGGATAGTTTTTCGTATAAAATTTGAGGGGAAAGGGGAGGGGTTTGCTGTGTTATGAGCAGAAAAGTCGTGTAGGGATTATTTATACTACCAGTGGATTGTTCATTGCGATCGCATACGGAAAGGTTGCGATCGCATGGCAAATGTAGTTTGTTCATCACGATTGTGGAAGGGCTCAACACGATCACGATAAGTATAATAGTACTCCTCTCCGCGATTGCGTGAAGTGAGAACACGATCACGTTTAAGGAAAACTAGACTACTTCACGATTGCATGGACCTAGATCGCATCGCGCAGACGAAATTCACACAAGCATCACGATCGCTTAAAAGAAGATCGTGATCTCATAGAGTAATTCACCTGCACTAGTTGCGAGTTTTGACATCAAAAGCAAAGAGAAGAATTACTCTGAATCGCCTCTCAAAATGCGTTCGGAGTCCAATTTACACAAACAAACTATGTATGCACACACAAAATGACATTTTGGACTCAACGGCAACCAACTGAATATATAAATGAAATAATTTCATAAAATAGTCAATAGCAAATATAAATTGTAAAACAATGGCCCAAAACTTACTTATCATTTTCATAGCACAACCCATATTTGGCTATAAATATAAATATTTTTGTTGTATAAATTTGTACATTGTATTGTTTATTGTTGTATATACAAAACAATTTTTTTATTACTGCTAATTTTCTTCTTCCTCTTCATTTTATACACACGTATACGTGTAGATATATTATTTAAATATTATATATACATAAATATTTACTTGTATACTTAAGTATATTATTATATAATTTAAAAAGAAAAAAGAAAGAAAAAGATTGGACTTGTTTGGCTACTTAATGAAAACTAAGAACAACCACCTTTTTACCCCTCCAAATCTCAAATAATTTTAAATAACTCTCCAAATTATTTTAATAACTCTCCATGTTAATTTGCCTAACCTTTTTTTTTCCTTTTTCATTTTCTTAAATTTTATTTTTTATTCTCTTCTCTTTTTTTTTCCTATATTTTTCACCACATTTATTTTTTATTTTATTTTTCTATTTTTCCTTTTTTTCTCAATTTTTATTTTTTCTTTTCTCCCCTCAAGTTCTTATTTTTTTTCTTTGTATTTTCTTTTTTTTCAATCTTTATTTATGTTTTTATTTAATCTTTTTAATCCTCATTTGTTTCGTTTTTCTCACCTTTATTTTTTTTCTTTTGTTTTTATTTTCTTTGATTTCTATTTTTTCTTTTCTCTTTTTTTTCACTCTTTATTTTGTTTTTTTTATTTTTTGCTCAATCTTCTTTTTTCTTCTCTTTGATTCCTTCAAAACAACAAGTTACATCCTATGGGCAAGACTTGGCACTATCATATTGTGCCTAGATTTATCATATGCTCTATAACTTTTTTTTAATTAGAGACAAAACATAGCCCAAGGTCCTCTGAAAGAGCAAGTGATGCCCCATGGGCAAGAATTAATATTATTTTATTGTGTCTTGATTTATGATATAATCTATAACTCTTACATTAGAGGGAGACTTAGCTTAAGGATTTTCATAAACAAGCTAAGCTTCATGCCTTGACACTACCACATTATGTCTTGATTTATGAGATGTTTCATAACTCCTGCGTTAGAGACAAGACTTAACCCAAATACTTCCTAGAAACAAGTTACGCCCTATGTGCAAGACTTAACATATAACACATTGTGTCTTGATTTATGAGATGTCATATAACTTTTTCTTAGAGGTAAGACTTAACCTAGGGATTTTTAAAGAACAAGTTATGTCGCATAGGTAAAAGTTGATACTATCGCATTGTGTCTTAATTTATGAGGTGTTCTATAACTCTTGTCTTAGAGGCAAGACTTAGCTTAAGGACTTTCAAAGAACAAGTTACACCTCATGGACAAGACTTGTGTGATGACCCTCATGGTCATTTATGATAAATACGCAATATTTTTCATTCTAGAGCATTTTAGTAGTTGCCCCAAGTTATTTATGACTTACTAGGACCGGTAGTTAGGATCCCTGGCAACTCGATTGAGAAATATCTCAAATTGCATATTTTAGAACTTAAAACAAGTATTTGTTGACCAAAGTCAACTTCCCTTCAACATGAACTTGGAATCAAATTTCGATAGTTTCGTTAGCTCCAGAATTCCAAAGAAAGTCAAGATTGACCTTAATTTTGTGTTTTGAAGTTTTCATTTATAATATATGCCAATTTGTGGCATTTAGTTAAGTTCATGGCCTAAAGTGAAACTTGATTGGTAATTTGATATTCAAAGTGTCGAATCGAAATTCTGATGCTTCCATCAACTCCAAAATAGTGAATTTAGGCTAGTTTGACCCTTAGTATGCTTCCCAAGGTGTTCTTGCTTGATTTAAGTTGTTTTGAGGAAAGTTGAAAATTTCCTAGTTTTAGTTAAAGCTTGGTAGGGATTCTTTTTCGCTCAAACGACCTTCGATGTCAATTTCGTCAATTTTGTTGAGTTCGAAATGTGGTTTTCACTCAAAATGCATATTTGGTCTATTAAATTTGGACGTTGTTTTAATTTCAAAACCCCGGTTGGAGATCCTGAAAATCTGCAGCAGAAACTTGCAACTGATCTCGACCTCGTCACACTATCTTGACCACATCTTAACTATCTCGTCTAAGCTAGCTCATCTCAACTATCTTGTCTCAGTGAGCTCATATCAGCGAACTCATCTCAGCTAGCTTATCTCAGCATAATCTCGTCACACTACCTAGTCACACTATCTCATTACACTATCTCGTCACATGACCTCGTCACATGAACTCATCACATGACTCGTCACACGACCTTGTCTTGTCCCTTGAAACAGTATCTCTACAGAAGTGGCCCAGGGACTTTCCTGGGCCCTAACCCATCCAATAAGAAGATCTTGACCTGGCAGCATATAATGTCTTGCACGACCCCAACTTCTTATTACAGCAACTATACTCCATTCCAATCCATTTTTGAGCAAAAACTTCCTCCTAAACAACATCTAAGGGCAATAAAAATCCTAATATCATTGTTCTTCGATTCTTGCACGTTTTGGGTAAGTTTTCTTTCCTTTTTACCCTTCAAATTCATAATTTCCACCATTAATGGCTGCAAGAGTTGAAATTGATAAAATTATATCCTAATCTATATATTTTTGTGTAATTCTTCATTAGTTGAGTATACATTGTTCCTAGTACCAATTATACACCAAAATTCCAACGTTAAATCTATAAGATTGAATCTTTGACCCCGTCAGGGTCAAATCTTTCTGGGTTGTTTTGAAGCCCTTCCTACACTCAAATTGTGCTCAATTTTGGAGCACAGGTTCCTGGTAACGTTGGAAACCCCATAGTGAAATTTATTTTCAGTTTCAACAAGCGGGTCATGCAAGCCCTTTTAAGCCCATTTTAAGTTGATTTTTTACCCAGTCTAAAATTTAGTATAAATTATACCGTTAGAATTGTATTAACACATAGAATACATTGGTACAAGTTACAGATCATTTGGAGACAGTTTGATGTCAGTTGGACTAAGATTCGTGATTTTGCAATGATTTATCGTCGAACAACAGGTAGGCTCCATAGGGCTATCTATGGGTTATAGCTTTAATAACTGTACTAAATAGCATCCTTGGGTTGGTTTGTTAGGTTGTATAGTAACCCCGTACCTTCTTTAGTCTGTTCCATGTTGATACTTATATGAGTTATATGAGGTCGTGACATAAAAATTGGTTAAAGATACCTGTGCAAGGTATAGGATGTGGATATTATAGGATTATGTTGTTGATATGCTATGCATTCATGACACGAAAAGTCGAGCCTATGGCTCCGATGAGAGTGCATTGTGGCTGGGTAGTATCACTACCTGATTTATGAGCCATGATGGCTAGCGGATGATTTAATGAAAAAGTTAATAGCGGAATAAAGAAATAAGTGAAAATATTTTAATAATAATATAAGTACTAATTTTTTACTGTTTTAGCCTCGACATTGTATCAAGCACCCATTAGTACTATTTTCACTTATTTTAGTCCAGGCTTTACCTTCTGGCATCGGAAAAATATCCTTTTACTAATGAATGCTAGGACTTGATTCTGTCACCGTACGACAGTGAGTACAACTTTTTGACACACGTTGTACTACTGGTTGTGGAAACATGATGATACTGATTTATTGAGGACTAGTGGTGATACCCTATGATATACCAGCATTGTATGCCTTGACCGGCCGAGCACGGCTAGCGAATATAAATGATATGTGGCACGAGATGCCAGTGGATACTATTGATATGAGGCACAAGGTGTCAAGAAATACTATTGATTTAAGGCACAATGTGCCAGATTGTGATTCATTACAGCTCTAAGATTTGGGATGTGAGGTTCTGATGATGTTCATGTGTATGTTTACTCTTTTTTACTTATTTTCTTCAGTGTGCTCATAGGTCGTATGGGGGACCTATAAGTGAGTGTTTTTTCTGTGTACGTTGTGTTTCTTATGGGGGATTTGACAACGTTTAGATGCTTTATTTTAGTATTTCTATTACTACTTAGTTGCTATCATTGATTAATT
>JBDJHY010293185.1:0-10038 GCA_039654485.1 Withania somnifera | reverse complement strand
AAAGCACAAAAACAAGAAACCCTGCAGATATGGAAATCACCCTGATAGGTCGTCAAAACCACACTAACTATTATGCAAAAAAACCTCAAATGGAGGGGTAAGTCCTATCTGATCCACAACACTTCCAAAACCTCACTGTACTAATCATACTTCCTCTATGGTACTCTTATGACCCGGGATAAAGTAATAAGAACACATCACCGCAATATCCGATCCTTACTCAAGCACAAACCTAAGATATCAACCAACACTCAAGCAAAAAAAAAAGCCAACTAGAATCCAAAATCCTATCATAGGGGACCACGCGATGAATGAACCCAAATCCAGTAGCATAGCAAAAGATTTTTGAAAGCCAATCCACTACTAAAGAATCAATTATAAGGGAAAACATAAGAGAAAAGGAATCACTTAGATAATCTAAAATCAAACCTTGAATTCTTTCAACTAAACAAAAACCAGATGACAAAAAGAAATGAGTATGGGCTCAAATGCTTGAATCAATCTCAATAATAGACAAATCAAACATATGCTCAGCTAGAAGGTCAGAATAACACCTCTATCACTCAAAAAATAGAAAACAATACCATGAATGAATCATTGAAGCTAACTTCGCGGGTAAAAGATAAACGACTATAAAAATTTAATAGAACTACTCTCCTAGATTAAAGACTTGACAAGTCCCAAATGGAGCATCACTAAAGAACCCTACCATGCCACTAGAAGTACATAAAACATATCCAAGGAATGGGTCCAGCACAATTGTGTAGGGATGTACAAAAAGAAGATACCCCAATATTGCCCAAGATATATATGGTTAACCCACCTATCAAAAAATCACTTCACAAAATTAAGCTCCTCAACAGCTACCCAAGAGGAATAATAATACGATCCACTACCTAGAAATCAACTACTAGGGTAGAAACAAATAACAACATCAATAATAGCTCAAAAACTCATCTTATCATAGTGTAAAACAAACAAAGAGCTAGAACGGAGGAGCACGTAAGCATAAAAGCCAAATAAAGGCACATAAAGTCTAAACTCAAGAAATAGAGGGTCAAGTAAGCAAATAGAGATGGGCACCAAATAAAATAGCCATATAAAGCCAAGGTTGGCCAACAACAACCCAAACATCAAACCTTGCTAAGAACTCTGACTTGGATGGGCTGATGGATGGACCACTATACGCTGTCGGAGAGCCATCATAAAAACAAAACAGCCATCCTAAGCTAAAACCCTAGAAAAGAAACTACTCACAGTATGACCAACACTTCAACCACCTAAATCACCATGCTGAGTACTAACTATAACTAGAGATGGAACTATCTCACCAAAACTGAATGAATTCGGTGAACTGGTGACTAGAATTACCGTCATTGTATGCAGTCCACAATAATATCATACATCTGCACACATGACATAGACCATAGGGAATAGCTTTATGAGATGGCCTAGACAAATCCTCATGGACACCACGTCCTGTTGCTCTCAAGGAAATAGACCTCAAAGTCTGCCCAGAACACTGCCCCATAAAACCATGCTAAGCCCTATCTGAAATTGGTGAAACTGTCTGAACTAGGCAAATAGAATGATCCCTACATCCTAACAAACCATCACCAAAACCACCCATAGGCTAGGGCCCCAGCTTTCCTCCTCCATATGGTTCCTAATATAGGTCCTCATTCAACGTCGTGCAGCCAGCAACCTGAGTGAAAGGATGACCCACAACTACAAAAGGTGTAAGTGTTACATGAAGGGACAAAATCAATCCATCAATAAAACTATGGGTCCTCTCATACCTAGAAGAAAAACCATAGAGGTATGCCTAAGCAACTCATGGAATATTTCTCATACTCAGGAACTGACAGCGAACCGTGATATAACCCCAAAAACTCACATCTTTCCTGAGAAGCACTTCTGACCCCGGGTAATATCCCTGTTTGTAGTACACCACTCACTGATATTAATACAAAAAGAAGTACCTCCTGAAGAATTGGCATACTAATAAGTCCTGCAAGTGCTGACTTAAGTACAGTATAAGTTGATATTTGGAGAACCGATGGCTGCTGAACTAGAACCAGCTCGAGATGATGCTCTAATAGGTGTATAAGATCTCATGGATGTTGAAAAAATAAGCATCTCCTCGACCTTAGAATCAACCTCTAGCATGGCTCCCAGATAAAGCTCTAACTAATTGTGTGGCATGTCTTCCATATCCTACTATTTTTGAAGATTGTGGGTGTTATCTGTAGAATAGTAAATAAGATCAAAAGAGATTTCAAGAGACCAACTAGGATGTACACTTGATATGAAAGTGAAAAAGGGAATAATTTCCTAAGGATGTCAATGTAGCCTCTCAAAGATAAGATACAAACGTCATCATACTTGATCTACAAGACTATACTATAATTAGCTCATGTACCGAGGATATCAATGAACTTAGAGCTTTGATACCAATTTGTCATGATCCAATTTTCCAGGTCATAACGGCCCTACATCCCACCATAGGAGAACCACCCAACAAGCTCAAAAATTAATAATAATAAACTAAAAGAAGAAGATAAGGCATAAATAAGGTAAGGGTACGCAGAAGTCTAATACAAGTCAATAACAAAAACCTGATATTCAATATAGCAAGCCACTTAATAAGAGGGCAATTTCTGAAATAAAGAGTACGTGTCTATCTCAAAACAAGTAACATAAAGAAAGATAAAGAAAGTAAAAAAGACAAGCTTCGAATGCTAGAATCCATCATCTACCTCAGCAATAAAATCTCTGTTCGAGTTGGTAATCAAGTGACTACTCCTACTCAGGTCTGTATCAAAAGATACAGACATGTAATATGAGTACCAAAAATAATGGGTACTTAGTAGGCACCATAGGTCAACCAATCTCATATAAAAAATAAAATAGTAATTAGCAGATAATGAAGGAAATAAGTCACAAATAGTCTCTCATAACTCAGTTAGAGCCATAATGTAAGAAAAAATAGAAATGGGCTTGATTTTTGGCTTTAACTCAATAGCAAAGTCAATATCTCACTCAGATGGGAGGCCAGGGAGGTCGATCAAAAATATATCAGAGAACTCACTAGCCATAGGAATTGACTTAAGAGATGAAATATAGATATGTACATCTCAAACATAAGCAAGATAACCTAAGCAACCACAAGAAACTGACCGCCTATCTTGAAGACATAAAATGATCCCAAATGGTACATGACTAACAAAACCCTACCACACGATTGGAGATGCACTGGGAATAGCTAAGGAAACAACACAACTAAGGTAATGGTCTTGGCATAACAATCCATAACTGCATTGTGAGAGAATAACCAGTCCATGCCCAATACCACATTCAGATCAACCTTATCAAATAGAATCAAATTATCCCAAGTCTCATAACCCCCAATAACTACAAAAAGGGATCTTAAAACATGATCCACTACTAAAGAATTACCTACTGGGATAGAAACAAATAAAGCTAGAGGCAACAACTGACATATAAGAGCATGTAGATCATGGATCAAATAAAGTCAAAGATGACTAATGGATTATAAAAATGGTACCTGTCACAACAACATTTGAGGCTTTTTCCTCTGACCTACCCGGCACAGCATAGAACTAATAATGACCACCACTATGGAAATCATCACAACCTCCTACTTTACTATATCTAGGAGCACCCTTCCCTAAGGTTTATTACCTCTACCATGTTTCAACATTGCTAAAATAGGCTGAGCTGTCATGGCTACTGGATGAATAACTCCATATTAGGGGAAATCCCTAGAAATATTCACTTACTCATATCATAGTTGGCTCATATAGCCCACCCAATGGGATGATCCAGTTAAACTAGTACAGCAATCACGACCTAATGCCTTAGAAGTAGTATCCATCAAAGACTAACCTAAAGTCTTACTATTATATCTATAACCTTGAGTAACATAGCATAAGTTTGAAATGAGGCCTAAATAGGACGACTAGACTGGCCTTGATGCTGATGTTGTGGAGGACCCCTTCCCCAAGAACCTGATCCCCTACCACCATACCAGGATCAATTAAAGTTTCCCTGATATCGTTGTCTCGTATCCCCACTCCTATGGATCTCCTAAAGCAAACCCTCCATGGTACAAGCATGTTCTAAAGTAGTATGGAATAACTCACTACGAGCTACCAGTATCTCAATGATCTTACGGATCTGGGGCCTTAACCTACAAGCAAAGAGATAAACCTATTCACCTCGGTAGGCATCAACAGGCCCTAAAGTTAGATAATTAGTAAAACTAGGACTCATACTCTATGATAGCAATTATATCCTACTACAAGCAGGTAAACTTATCTCTCACTCTCTCCCTATTAGAATGGGAGATATACTTACCCATAAAGGCCTCAGAGACCATACTCGAAGTGATAGGAGGTGCACAGTATGATCTGGTAGCGATAAATAACCTTCACTACTGCTTAGCTGACCTACTCATCTAAAATATGGTAAATCCCACTCCTTGAATCTAGAAAATACCAAGCTTATACAACCCTTCCTGGTACCTATCAATGAAATCTTGTGCATCCTCTATATGGGTGCTAGTGAACCTTAGAGGATCTAACCTCAAAAACCTACTCAAATGCCTTTTAATACACCTTAATCTTAAATAAGCAGGGAGACAACAACAATGCAACTAAAGGAATCGGTAGAACATGGGTTGAAGTAGCATATGTCAGAATTGGAGGCATCTGATATGGAGGAACTTTGGTAGAATGTCATGCTCCTAAACCATGATAACCAGGGTTCCCCCTAAGTAGATATGTGTGCCCCATCAATAGGATTCCCTATTAACTATACCCCAAAAGAAAGCAGAGAACCCCTAAAATATGGCGTGAGAATTGGTGCTTGTGATGGCTCAGGTGCAACATTAGCAGGTACTAACTCTATTGTACTACAAGCAGGTTTCTATACCCTAAGTGGTTGCTAATGCACTACAAGTTTGGGATCAAATTTTAGAGCTCTGAATGGTAAATATTCTTCCATGTATGTCATTGTACAGGAACATACTCGACCTAGGGGTTTACCTCTAGCCCAATCCCTAGATGGATCCCTAACTGGTGGCGCAACAGAATCCTCTTCTATTTTTGCTACTGAATATTATGTATGTGCCATCTATGAAAAAGTGAAAAAGAATATATAATATTTCAAGAAACTCTCTAAGATACAATGCTTAACATTGACATGAAATATAAGGATTCCTAAAAATGTCACTATAGCCTCTTAAAGATAGGATAAATGCATCCCTATATTGAGCCACAAGACTCAAATAGGCAATGGCTTATATACCAAGGATACTAATAAACCTGGAGTTCTTATACCAAATTTTAGAATCTGATTTCTCAGGTCATAGGGACACCTACATCCAACCATAAGATAACCATAAAATATAAAAAAAATTAGAAACAATTATAAAAGGACATACAAAAGCGGAAGAAGGTAGTATATAGCAAGTTCTAACAATATAAAGTAGAATAAACTCAAAATATGATATCTGATAGTAGAGCCACTAATTTATAAATACATAATATATTCTCAGAATTACAAGAAAATAGGAAAATAAATATAAAAGAGATGAAGCATTGCAATGACCCTTCCGGTTATTTTGGATTTATATATTTTCTTGCATTTTGAGCTTTCTTGTAGTTGGTATAAGTCATTTGTGACATATTGGGACTAGTGGTTCGGTTCTCGTGTTGTTCGTTTGGTTTATATGTCTGTTTTCCTTCTTTAGAGCCTAAGTATTTAAATCATTGACTTTAGTCGCCATTCTATAAAAAGATACTCAGAATTTAATTTTGACAATTCTTTTTTCTCCATAATGTAGATTTTGGTGTAGATGGACTTGTAATTTGGTTGTGGGGATTTAGTTTTTAGTTTGTGTGATTTTATGTGTTTTGTGTGATTTATGTTGTCTAAGAGGAACTTAGATGGTCATTTTGTGATCGGAACCTCGGATTAAAAATGCGACTGCTCCATCAACTCTAAAATATCGCATTTGGGATTCAAACCAATCGGGCCTATTTTGAGTACTCATCTTGAAAGTTGGTTATTTTGGCATAGTATCAACTTTGGTTAATAATTCATCGAAATGGCCTCATATTCACATTTTAACTGTATTATTGGTTCCAGAATGTTATTTTCATGAAGGTAGCATATTTGGTTTGTGTTTATTGAATTCTGAATGCCTTCTAAACCTTGTTCTGAAGTTATTCTTATGGATGGTTTCAGCTTTCAAATGTTGCAGGTCCCATACCCTTCGCCTTCACATAGGTGGACACTGGTCATGGGCTCGCTTATGTGGCTGGTTCACCGCATTCATAAAATGTTAATCCAGACTGGCTTGACTTTCTTACTATTTGCGTTTGCATCCTTGGCACTGCATTTGCGGTAGGTCTCTTTAGTAGCTGATTGTGTTTGTGGTCAAGTGGTCACATTTATGGTGCCTTGTCACCTGGCAGTATATAAATTGTTAAACTGGAAATTTCATCTATAGTCTCCATCTTCTCTTTTTCAAATACTCTAAAACCTCCATTAAATTACTTAGGTCTTTTCTTTAGCTCGTGGGTGACTTAGGAAATATGACTTCCTCAATATTCCTTCGATTATTGATAAATTTCCACATTTATTTCATCAAATTTCACCCAAAAATCCCCAAGTTCTCTAAGTTTATTTCTTTACTTTATTTCACTCTTTCAAGCTTGTTTTATGCTCAGTTTAGTTCTAAATTTTGGGTATGACTTTCCAATGATGTAGGGAGCATTTGGTACCTTTTATTCGGAGTTTCGATTTTGCAGTTCCATAGGACCATTTTGACCCATATTTTGAACCCAATTATTTCATAGATTTATGTATATCATTGGATTAATATTAACATCTAGATTATTATTTTTTATAGTTGTGTGATCGTCGGAGTTTATTTGCATATTTTTGGAGATTTTGAGCAGATAGGGCATCTTTGATGTTGTATTTGTGAGTTTGTCTTCAGAGAATAGGTACTATACGAGTTATGTTATTAGACTGAGTTTATATGAGTAGTAATTGTGGTATGTAGACATCCTTGTGTTAGATTTCTAGCTAGCACCCATGACCCTGTCTGCTTCTTGACTATGTGCTATTGTTGTAGTTGCGACTATAGTTACCTGTGATCTGAGTGGTCTTGCCATGACTATGGAACATAGAGGTGGGTTTTATAGGAAATATTTATAAGTCCTAAAATTTGACTTGGTTGGTTATGCTTGTTGTAGAATTAGTGCCTTGGCAGGGCCAACATGACTTGTTGTGGTATCATTGTGTATGGGCATATCATCATAAAAACTTATTTTGATGTATTGGTTTCCATTATGTTTGCCAAGAGCCCGATGTCACTAATTTTTAAACCTTGTATGGACCTTTGATCCTATTTTTAGTATTATGAGCCTAAAATAAGTATTTTCAAAATATTAACCAATTTCAATGATAAAATTCTTAGTTGAGGTTAATTCCTATATTGAGTTATTGCTAGACTTAGTCATGAGCATGGTCTAAATGTTGATATTGTTTCTAATATAGTCTCAATCGCAACTTTATTAGAGTTCGAATACAACTTATGTTTTGAGTTTTAGTTATGTTATTTGGATATTGTATATTCATATATCCTTTTACTTTATAAGTTAGTTATATGTGGGTTGCGACCTTTCATAAACGCTTTTGATCTGGGCTAGCGAGTGTTTGGAGGAGGGGCATATGGGGGAGTAGAGGTATATGGGTCTAGTCCTTCCATGGGGTCCTACTTGACTAACTCGAGGGTTGGGATAGAAAGTACGGGTTTACTTTACCATTATTGCATCATATCATCCTGTATATCATGTCTGTGAGTGTTGTTTGATAGTAATACTCTCTAATAGGATAGGTACCTGTGGATTTGCATTTATCCTTGTGTATTTATGTAGTTACTTACTTTTTGTTGAGATATACAATTATGTTTCCTGATTAGATCTTGTGGGATTCTTAAATCTTGAGGGATCATTAGTAAGTTGGAGATTGGTATTACTAGTGGTACTTGGACAAATTTACTTGATAATTTTCTTTCATGCTTCTCTTTATGACTATACTTGTTGTAGTTAATCGTCTTTACACTTTCCTTATTTGTGGTTACCGGTAAATTGTACTATCTAATATTTACTTATATATCTTGTTAGTTGAGCATAGATTCAGGTACATTCATTCACTTGTTTTCCTCAATCTTCCTTGTCATATATGGTATTTAGGATATTCTACCTGTTTTTATTCTATAAGCTAGCTTTTCTATGTCTGTGATCTTTGTTTGACTTATGGGACCTTCTTTCTCTATCTCTTTACTTACTTCTCTTACTGTTTATATATTCTCAGTTGTCCTAGCCTATTGGGTACCTATTATTTTGGTACTCATACTACACTCTATTATTTTGATACTCATACTTCACTCTGTATCTTCTGAATCATATCTGGGTATCAGTGGTCAGCGTTGATTCTTGATCGAGCCTTGATTTCGTTGCTGAGGTAGATGAAGGATTCTGGCGTCTGAAGCATATATTTTACCTTTCTTATCATCTACTTTCTATTGTTGTTTTGAGACAAATATTTTATTTTCATTTAAAACATTGTACTCTTGTATTAGTGGCTCATGTACTTGGACAAAAAGTTTTGGGGTTGTTTTTGACTTATTATAGACTTTTGCTTATCCCTGTCCCTTATTTATACCCTATCTTCCGCACTTAGCTTATTGTTCTTGCTTGGTACTTCTTGGGTGGTTTTTTTATGGTGGAATTTAGGTGCCCTCATGACCTGAGAAATTGGGTCATGACAAATGGGTTATCTTTACAAACTATCCTTGAGCATGCCCATTCTATGGAGGATCTTATCCAAAGGGGGAGAGGTAAGGAGGAAAAGAGGGCCCATCATTAGGTTCGCTTGGTTCTAAACAGGATAGTTATGGTTCTGATTCTTGTGGCAGGACCCCTTCTTAGCTACAACAGCAAATGTAGTCTAGCCTCCACATTCAGGCATCTATACAAACATATGGTACTGGTTCTGCAGGCCGTGGTGGAGAATCTAATTCAACAGGATCTTATCGCCCTATTTGTACTTATGGGCCTTGTTATACTTGTAGTGGTACGGTTCATATATCACTGGATTACCCTAACATAGGTACTATCTATCCTGTGGTTCGGTCGAAAATTTCTCCAGTTCCTATTCCTGCTCAGCCTATTAGAGACATGCCACCTCACGGAAGGGTTGGTGGTGGTGCTCTTGGACATAGTGCTCCTCAGTATGGTAGAGGTAGTGTTCGTGAGGGTGGTCATGATTGTGCCTATGGTGGTAGTTACCAATATTTCTATATAGTCCCTGGTAGACCAAGATGAGGTCTCCGATGTTGTTGTGATAGGTACTGTTTTTGTTATTATCAGCTAGCTTAGACTTTATTTGATCCAGGATCTACTTGATCCTATGTATCATCTTATTATGCTCCATATTTAAGTATGGTTAGTGAGCCATTTCTTGTGTCGTTATCTGTCTCTACCCAAGTAGGTGATTCTTTAGTAGTGGATCATGTATTAAGATCCTATTCTATTATTATTGGGTGAGACTCAAGCTGATTTGATTCTATTGGACATGGTTGATTTTGATGTGATTCCGGGCATGTACTGTTGTCTCTTCACAGAGTGGACATTTATTATGCCAAGACCATGACCTTAGTTATGCCTAGTGTACCCCCAGTTGTGTGGCAGGGTTCGGCTAGTTAGGTACCGACGAGGATTATTTCTTGCATTTAGCTTGTTGCCTAGTTTCTCTTGGTTGTTTTGCATATCTTGCATATGTTAGAGATGTTAGCGTTAATTCTGAGACTCTTGAATCAGTACCTGTTTAATATGAGTATCTTAATGTGTTTCCAATTGACCTACCCGACCCACCACCTAAGCTAAACATTTCTTTTGGCATTGAGTTAGAGCCAGGCACAGGCCCATTTCTATTGGT
>JBDJHY010293174.1:0-10038 GCA_039654485.1 Withania somnifera | reverse complement strand
AGAAACATCGATGCATCTCATCAATACCAGTAGAAACCTTTTGTTATAAATAATATCTAGTAGATACCACAGATTCAAATATCTGAATTACCTCAACAACGTATGGTTGACTGAAACATTAGATTCCTATATCCTAAATAACTGCCACACATTAGTTTTATGCACAATTATCAATAAATAGGCATAGTGCAATCATGGAAAATTGCGCAAAATTTAGTTTATAACAAAATAAGTCCATGGAAAGAAATAAATAATCATCCAATAACTTATATCAAACTATCCTGCACATGGACTCATAGTACAACTCATTTCAGTACGATAAGTCATTACAAGGCAATTAAATATATTTCCAGCCTCAAAAAATTTAATCAAGTTAAGGTATTATCACAAGGTAATACCTTTAACTCATGGGAAGTCACCACATGGATATATCACTCAAATTCCCTGAAATACAAAACAGAAGCACAATTATAAGTTCTTGGAGTGATGCTTTGAACAATAAGCAAGATAACTTCTCATACATCTGCTTCATGATTGTTGAAGAAACAAACAATGTAAGATTTATAAACTGCTATGACTATAGTCATTTTAAAAATAAAATTGATTAAGACATAATTGATCTAAAAGGTGTATACAATGATCCCAACATCTTTCAAAAGGATAAAAAAGAATTAAAATTTAAGCTAGAAGAATCCATTTCTAAAAGAAATTTTCTTGAATATAAAATCTAGAAACCCAGTGCTGATGTAAATGATATTATTGTAAAATATTATTCATATCATATCTTCCTACCCATTTTCCTAAATGACATGGAAATAGAAAGCATGATAAACTTTATTCTTTCAAACATATTTGTTGTAATAGTCAGTCTTCCTACTATGAAAGAAAAATGATTATCAATGCTTTTCTTCATAAATTCTTTTACTCTAAAATTATTCGTCATAACTATTTTAACTGTAAAAATTACTTATACACTGATAATTGGTTGTGGGACCTAAAAATAAAATAAAAGATACTAACAGAAAAGGACTTAAGAATACTTGGGGTACCTAAAAGAATATAGTCTTTTGTTATCTTTTGAATTTTTTTTTTGAAATGTATGAATGAATTTTAAGGAACTATCTGGAAGACATCTTGTAGAAGAAGAAAAAAGTGTTTTCATCCATTTTCTCTCATGTGATATGCACTTTATGTTATGACACAAGATACTAAGGTAAATAAATAAAGATTAAGATATCATCACTAAACAGAGGCTATCACTATTATCTCTATCTCTAATGAGAAAAATTCCATCAAATCAGTCGACTGATGAAGAAAAGAATTCAACTAAAAAAATGACTGAGCTTTCTCTAAACCATGGAAAAAAAGGATAAATAAATGTTGATCATGAAAAAGGTCTTGAAATAATTGTGATCTTATCCTGTATATTCTTCTCCGATAAGAATGGTAATATTGAGCATAAAAGTATGATAAGAATCCCTACTAGTTTTAACTAGTTGATTTGATAATAAATGTGCTTATTTGTTTTTTGGAATATATTAAATCACTAATATATCTTTTCATGAACCTGTTTTTTTTATACTAAAAGAAAATTCAATTTTGGGACTTTTTAATGATGACTTTGCTAAAATATTGTAATAGATATTGCTAAAATCTCTTGAACTATAATGTGTCCATGAACTGATTCACAAGTTGTATAATTAAAATCTATCTTGCACTAACTTTTTAAAATCCTATGTGTGAAATCCTTTTAGATGAATTAATGAATGATTTTGTCTCACATTTTTTTGATAATGTGTATTACTGACTCATCCTATTCTCAAGGCATGGATTCGCTGCAATTGTTATGATACACTAGTTGGTATTGTCAATCGTCAACTGATGAGTCCTTTTATCTTTCTTATTTTCCTTTAAATCACTCCTATCACTTTTTCATTCTTTACTCCTCTCTTTTACTCAACCACAAAAACATGACTTCCCACTCTCGGAATTCCTTCAATAGAAAAATAGAATAAGTTGGCATTGTTGTAATCAAAGTTAAATGAAAAGTGCGAGTATCTCAATGAATTCACCCTATTTGAAAATTCCTTGATTCAAGGATGCTACAAAAGGATGATTTGACCAAGGATGCACTTTATTAATCGTCTTTACTTTTTTCCTGAATTTTTTTATGGTTTATGAAAACCTTGTGTGTGTTTTTATATGAAAGAATATTAATGTCCTATATAATATTTGTTTATTTTCCTTGATTTTTAATCAATGTCCTATATAATGTTTGTTTATTGTCCTTGTTTTTTATTTATGTCAAAGGGAGAGAAAAATATATATGTCTTGTCTTGTGCCCAAACATATATGGCATGAAAACAGGGGGAGCATAGCATATTCTCTGTATCTCTTTATGTCTTTTTCAACACTTGTATAGAAGCATGAAAGAAAGGGAGCAAACAGATATAAAATTACGAAAATATTCCAGTAGGCATTCTAATGCATGAAAGTAGAGGGAGTGTTAAAGAAAGTCAACTATTTTTTATTATTACTATTGTCATCCATAAAAAATGAGAGAATATTAGTGCTATTTAAATATATAACAATAATATAGAAACACTTCAAGAATATTCACACTTGCTTCAATGAAGGTTGTTGAACATCATCAAGCATATTTCACAGTATCCTATGACTACTGGTACCATTCTTAAATGGTTTGCAAAGACCAAAAGAAGAAACAAAATATCAATGATTCCAATGCATGAATAACTCAAGTACTTTTAGTAAAAAGAGAATTATCAAATGACTTCACAACTGAAACCTCTCTGAAATGAATAAGTTCACATATACTCATGAATAAAAAAGGATTGTGCATTAAGGGAAGTTCCTCTATATTAAATATATGTGTTAAAGGAATTGTCCTGTTGTAGAAATATCAGCTAAAAATCTTGAAAATAGTCTAACCCCTTGGTTATTTTTGAGAATCAAAACTCTTTGGTTGTTCCAACGGCTACTTCTCACATCTGTATAAAGAACCAGTTTTCAAGAGGATAGACGTGCTCTATAAGTCCTCTACTATCTCTTTCTCTTCTCTTGTCTTAAAAAGTATTGTATTATATTGTGTTTTACTGTGTATACTAAAATGGGAGGAGGAAAAATCTGAGTGAGGCATAGCATAAAAAATAAAAGTGTGAGCTAAGTTCTTTATTAGGCTTAGAAAATTTGTGAGGCTATGTTATTGTATAGGCTTAGAAGATTTTTTAGGCTTAGTTCTTTTGTAGGATTAGTATATTTGTGATACTATGTTCTTGTGTATGCTCAATCATGTTTGTAATAATTTAAAATAGAGATTTGTATAGACTCAATTGTGTTTTAATCATATAAACTAGTGGAACTTTCTTTCAACCTAAGAGGTCTGGAATAAGGTTCACATTGAGCCACAACAATATAAAAGTATTGCGTATTTATTTCACCTTCAACACTTTACTTATATTGGATATTCATTAAAATGCAGTAATAGTTGACTGAGTTTGTGTGATAGTCGACTAAGGCAAGAAAAATTGATAATTCACCCCGCTCTTGCATTTTCAATTGGTATTAGAGAAAGGTCTCACACTAATTGCTTAACAATAAATAAGTACACATCATGGTTCAATATATTTATTGAATTTCATTTCAATAGGGATTTTAAATAGCTAGGTCTCCCTGCCTAAATGATTAATCTAATGAAAGTGTAGAGCAAGAATGAACATCTATATTCAATTAATTGATTATATAGCAGGTTAGTCATTCAAAATAGAACTAAAATTGTCCCAAATAATTATGATAGGGAAAAACTAGAAAATGTTGTATCAATGAAATTAAGAGAATCAACAAGGATAAAAAAGTTTAAAAAGACTTTTCTAGGGGCAGAAGAATGGTGGTGACAATATAGGAAATTATGTGATGCTCAAAACTCAGTCCGCAACTACATGAAGAGCTCCCAAATGTTAACAACTATTTTTCTTGATCAAGAGAAACATTTGAATAAGATGGACAAATATTTTCATAGAGAATTTCGAGACTAGAACCATTAGTTTGAAACTTTTTATAAAAAAAGAGAATTATAAAAAAAATCATTTATCACAGACTATGGTTTAAAATTCATCATTTTTTGAAGAATGGAGATTTGCATAATAAAGTTTAACAAATGGTTTTGTTAGTGGACTACACATTATCAAAATAACTGATACACATTCATTAAGGATATCACACATATGATTTAAAATTGTTAGTGCAAGATGATTTTTAACTATACAACTTATCTATTAGTTCATGGACATATTATACTCAAGAGATTTTAGAATTATCTGTTACAATATTTTAGTAAATTCATTATAAAAAAATCCCTAAATTAATATTTATTTTAGTACAAAGAAAACAAGGTTGATGCGTGGATATATCTGTGATTTCATAGATTCCAAAAAAAAGCACATTTATAGTATTAGATCAATGAGTTAAAAACATTAGAGATTCTAATCATACCTTTATGCTTAAATTTACATTCTCTTCAGATGAATATACAGGCTAAGCTCATAAGAATTTCAAGACTTTTTACATGATCAAGACTTTCTTTACCATTTCTTCTATGATTTAGAGAAAGTTCAGTTATTTTTGTAGTTGATTTCTTTTTTCATCGGTTGACTGATTTGATGGAATTTTTCTCAGTAGAGAGAGAGATGACAACAATAAATTTTTTTTAGTGGTGATATCTTGCTTTTTCTTTCTTTGTCTCAATATCTTATGTCAAAACATAGAATGCACATCACATGAGAGAAAATAAATGGAAGCACTTTTTCTTCTTCTAGAAGATGTCTTTCGGATAGTTTCGTAAAAGTCATTTTTCATTTAAAAATCATTATTCAAGATTCTTTACTAGTTTTAATTCACTTCGTAAACACATAGTGCTAGATTCCTTGAAATACTGATGATTGTTTCTTTTATTTTGAGATATTCTTGCAAGATAACAAAATACTATATTCTTTTGGGCACCCCAAGTATTCTTGAGTAATTTTTTGTTAGTATCTTTTATTTTATTTTTAGATTTTTAGACCCAATTATGAGAGTATAAACAAAGTTTACAGTTAAAAATTTATGACCAATAATTCTGTAGTAAAAACATTTATAAGGATAAACAATGATAATCCTTTTTCTTTCTTAGTAGGAAGACTGCCTATTGCAGCAAATATGTTTGAAAGAATCAAGATTATCATACTTTCTTTTTCCAAGTATTTTATGAAAATGTGTAGGCAGATATGATCTAAATAATCTTTTACAATATTATCGCTCATCTTAGCCCTGAGTTTCTAGAATTTTTTATTCAAGACAATTTCATTTAGAAACATATTCTCCCATCTTAATTTCTAATTCATTTTTTATCCATTTGAAAGATGTTTGAATCATTGTATACACCTTTTAGATCAATTATATCTTGATCTAATACATCTTTACAATGACTAGCGTCATAGCAGTTTATAGATCTTACATTATTTATTTCTTCAATAGCCATGAAGCAGATGTGTGAGAAGTTATCTTGCTCATTGTTCAAAGAATCACTCCAAATACTTGAAATTTTTCTTCTGTTTTATATTTCAAGGAATTTTCTTCTTGTATTAGAGTATTTAGCATCAATAAGCCCATTTTGTAGCATTTTTGTCTCTAATTTATGTTGGACCTAGGAGATCTTTCTTGAATCCTATGTTGGTTCTTGTGTGTTTCTCAATTTTTATATAGATTCTTTGAAGGGAGTGGCTTCATCTCAATTTTTAGGTACGTTTCATCCTTTTATTCTAATTCATCTTTGTGGTTCCAAGTTGAGATTACATATTCCTTCTTTAAACAATCACACTTTCTGCAAGTCAGTCTGATTCTTCTTTATGGTTCCAAGTTGGGATTAGGTATTACTTCTTTAACTAATCACACTTTTTGCAATCATTCCATTATAGATCACCTTTTGCTTGACTTCATCGTTATGTCTATCTTGAATGATTTTAACTCTACACTTTAACTTCTTTCTTCTTTTTATTTCAACATTCCTGGATATTATATCCAGGTTTTGATGATGATTCTTCTTTATTTTAATACATTCAAATGTATCCCACATTTATTTCAAAGATTTATAGGAAAATATTTTCCCATATTCTTCCTTTCAAGGGAATAATAGAGCAGGTGAATTGCTCTAAGATTTTGTTGCATAATGCTCAATTATTCTTTGGTATAATAAAATATATTATATTGTTACTAAGGGATGATTTGGATTATCTACTAGTATAATCAACCAAATGATCATCATTTCCAATGAATCCCAAAATCTTCCTTCTGAGATGATCATAACCTGTAGTCTTGAATATCCCAGACTAGATATTGTTGATGTTCCTAAATTTGATGTGATTCTTCTTTTAGATTCAAAAACTCTTTAAAGAATGAATTATGTTAGCCTCGATGACACCAGACTCCGAAAAAAGGATAACTCTGTCATCTAGCCTCCTTCTTCCTCCTATTCTCAAATCTTGACTAAGTTGGCATTTGCAAGCAAAGTTGGTGTATCTTCATGAGAAGTGTGAGTTGCTCAATAAATTTAACCCATTTGAAAATTTTTTGCACCAGGGATTCTATTAAAGGATTCTCTGATTAAGGATGTACTTTATTAATCGTCTTTACTGTTTTTGAAATTTTTTATGGTTTATAAAAAACTTGTGTCCTTTTATTTGAAAGAAAATTAATGTCCTATACAATGTGTATATACCGTCCTTCTTTTATTTATGCCAAAGGGAGAGAAAAATATGTATGTCTTGTCATGCGCCCAAACTTCTATGGTATGAAAATAGGTGGAGAATAGCATATTGCCTTTATCAGTTTATGCCTTCTTAGTAACATGTTTGTAAGTATGAAAGCACGAGAAAACATAGATAAAAAATTAGGAAAATATTACAATAGGCATTTCAATGCATGAAAGAAGGGTGAGTGTTCGGGAAAGTCAACTATTGTATAATATTCTTATTGTTATCTATCGAAAAGTAGAGGTTATTAGTGCTCTAACTTCAATGTATGAAAACAATGCACATCATCACACTCTTTTCAAAGAAGGCCATTGAATATTAACAGGCATATTTCAAAGAAAACTTTAACTACTTGGTACCATTCATAAATGGTACGCAAAGACGAATAAAGAAACTAAATATCAACGATTGCGATGAAGAAATAAGGTCTGGACTTGAATATCAAGTTGTGATAGTGTCTACATATCACCTGTAGACATGAGTAATCCTGGCCCAGAGTGTAAAGCGATAGACCCGTACATAGAACCAAAAGAAAATAGAAGGGGGATGAAAAGAAGGAAAAAAATAGAACATGAACATACACAACCGAGAATGACTCCCCAAAACCTGGTATCATGGATGTGGAGCATCTAAATATAGAAAAGGTACAAAATACAACCCACAACAGGGAAAAAACAACAAAATTTCTCTCCAGTCTTCAAGTAGATCAACTGTAAAGACAAAAGGAGGACCGACTCACCATATCTCCTGAAAAAACACCAAACTAACTCACATAATCGTAACCATACGGATGACTCATACTAAAAAATGCATCAAAAAAGATACAAAAGTTAGACTAAGTACCATAAACAACAAGTATCCAAAAGGAATAATAGGTCGACCATGCAAAAGAAAGCATAAGAAAGGTAAAGAGAGATCAAATGCAAGTTAGGAAATGGAACATAATGTGCTACAGACAAGGGGGAAACTACAACAATAACTATAAGTGATTAAGGATCGACTATCAATTTGTGTGGTATCAGCTAACAAGGATGGCAAAAAGTCATTATCAGGGAACAACACACAAAACCTTGGCCACAAGAAAATTATGACTAAATACGACACATACCTAGAGCTCATACGTAACCAGCACTAAGAAGTATCAATAAGAGACTTCAAAAATGATTAACAAGGTAAGATAAACACAAAGACAACAAGTGCCTGAATAGTAGCTATCAGATGTAGAAGGAAATAAACAACGTTTACTAGAAAATAAAACCGGCTTGCACCCTATTCTACTAGTAGTACACCCAAGCAACCAAGTAACCCAATAGGTACTCTCCCGTAAGGCCTAAAAAGTATAAATCAATGCATAGAGATATAAGGAAAAGGGGTGCTAGAAAGTAAACAAATATCGGCATACTCCCTCTCTGGGATACTCCAAAATTAAGAGGGAACCACGAAGGATTCGAACTGCATACCAAGTAAAAATGTATTGGCATGTCCCTCTTTGGGATACTTATGAATTGAGAGGGAACCATGAGGGACTTGAATCGCATACCAAGTAAATAAGTTCCCAGATGGACCCTCCTCGGTACAAGACTCTTCTAGGAGTGAACCTACGGAAGATTACCCATATACTTACCCCTTCTACTCTAGTACACCCCTCTCTTAGGCAGTAACTCCTACCTAGTTGTCAAATCTCAGGCATAGCCACCTAGTGTCAGAGTATTTGTAGAGGGATCAAATCCAGATACAAACTACTTATAAAAATCAAATCAGTGCCATAGTCATTAGGGCCAAAAGGACAAAACTTGGGCTTGTCCCGTATATCATATCTTAGTGGAAACTCAAGTCCATCCATGTAGGAAAGAATCAATATCTAGGTCAGACCCAATTGCTACAATTTAGTGTATATATAGGAATCACAATGATGGTGAGAAAATATCTCCATACTGCTCTTGAGCTTAGTCGTAGAAAATATAATTATACATGAGATATGTTTTCAGTTATAATTCTTTCAAAATCAAGTTATCCTTTAAAACGTCTAATGCATGCTCGCCACACTAAACCCATCTATAGGACAAACTGGCCTAAGGCTGCTAACTAGAATCCATAGGATGGGTTTCAATACCTAGACACAAGTTACATCCTCTCCTAGCCTAACTATGGCCCCGAGCCATGAGAAATTGCACAAAAGATTCCAAAACATCCCATAGGGTGTCCATTAAGGACAAATACACAGCCATACAGGGGAAAAATATAGCTATTGTAGTTCAGTCCAACACAACTCAGTGCTAGGCTTTCACCTGACTGGGGCACAATATTGTCGCATAGGGCTGCTAACTATCTCACAAAGCAATGTCATCATATAGGGATGTGAATCTCCCAGCAAAGCCATGTTATCACATAGGGATTCTTACTACTTAAAAATCCGCATTCAGCTATCAAAAGCTCAATGGTCCACACATGCCCTAATCATACACAACATCTAAGGTAAAACACTGAATAACCTTCCTACCTGGATCAACTCTAAATCCACCAACCTAAATCAGAGGATAGCTACTAAGCTTTAATCACTAGTATATTCCTCTCCCAATCAGTATACATTCTAGTGTTAGCATACAAATCTTATGAACCAAAGGTTATACTCCTCCCCCAACCACACTGTACTCTAGAGTCAGCGTCAATAGGCAGGTATGGAAATATAACACCAGGGTAAGTAACCAAGCGACAAGCCAGCTAAGTAGGCCATAGGCGGGAAGAATAAGCATTTTAGGGGCCGAATCATAATCCGATACCCGAAATGACACTTTACCATACATACACAATATTAATACCTAGTTTGAAAAAAGTAGACCATAGCCTAATTGGTGCCAGAAAAAACTTCAAAAGTCATGCTGGAATAAGAAGAGAATCATGAAAGATCTCTGCACCGCACAAATTTAGCAAAAACATATTCCATGATTTAATACGAGTAAAACAATACCTATATTTTAATATAAATAGAGGTGTTGAGATACAAACTCAAAATGAATCTGAAAACCCTAATAACTAAAAAAATTGAGATATTTATACCAACAAGTTAAGAGCATCTCATATATTGTATCATACAAAATAGATCTTAAAATCATAGTACAATATAAAGATATAAGACCTTGAATCTTTACTTAACATGGAAACTTTATTACTATAGAAAAAACAAATTATTCCACTTCCATGGAGTAAAACTTCAAATTATTACATTAATTGACCT
>JBDJHY010293164.1:0-10039 GCA_039654485.1 Withania somnifera | reverse complement strand
GCAGAAAGATTACACCTTTTTAGCATTTTCTTGTATACACATTCAAGAAAAAGAAAACAGCTCAATACACTAAAACTGCTGTTGTGCGCTAGGTAGCCTTATTTTGCATTTCTGTTTGAGGCGGTTCAAGTAACATTAGCAAATCTTGAAAATTGTGTTCTTCACTTTAACATTTTCAAGAAAAGAGGGGGGAAACGTTACTAATGCCATGTTTTCTACATAAAGACTACAGCATTTTAGCATTTTCTTGAATACACATTCAAGAAATTCTAACAAATTATGTACTTCATTCTAGCATTTTCCATAAAAATAGAGTAAAGAAATAAGAAGAGAGATTGTAACTTTGGAGAGTGAGCCTTGACTAATAGAGAGAATGTGGACTCTAAGCAAAGTAAGGTGTTAATGGGAGTTTGGTGTGGCAAATTGGGAGGGATTTAGGGGGATATAAATAGGGAATATAAGAGTTGGGTGGGCTTGGCCTTTAAGCTTGTGCTACAGTTTTACAGCTGACTGACACTTCTTTTAGGCTGTTGAGGGGACCAAAAACTACCCTAGAAAGGAACCATTAATTAAGAGTCCTGATTTAAATTTTTTGAGGTTTTTTGATGGTGGGAAGGGAATTGAGGCTCATTTACATTTCTGCTCCAAATTTATGGATGGTCTTTATTCTATGCTCCTAGTAATAAATAACTTTTTAGTGTAATATAAGTTTATGTTTTTATGTCACAATGTTTTATATATAAGTTATAGATGTATGAGAATATTAGGAGAGATAGAATTAAAAATAAGGATATCAGAAATAAGGTGGAAATAGTTTTAGTGGAGGACAAGATGCGAAAAGCTAAATTGAGGCGTTTAAACATGTGAAGAGGAGATGCATGAATGTTTCGTGATAGGTTTAGGAGGTTAGTTATGACTGGTTTTTGGGAAGCAGGGGTAGACCAAGTAAGGAGTGGAAGAGGCAATTAGATGAGATATGATGCAGTTTCAAGTTGGACATATGACCTTAGATAAAAAGGGTGAAGGTTAATAAGCAACATTATGTTGTAGTGTTGTTCATACATATAGTCGTACTATTTCTCTTGTAGTTTTTTGTCCTTCAATTTATGTTACTATTTGTTATTTCTTATACCTCGATTATAATATTTTGAGTTTTTATTATATATTTTTTTTTTTGACTGACTTGTAGTGTTCTTTTTTTGTGTTAATTTAATGATTTATTCGAAACAACCAACCTATTTTAAAAATAAAAATAACATTTGCGTCTGCTTTATGTTTTTCAAATTCATATGTTATTGTAGAATATAGTACAAGTTATGTTTGGAGTTCGGACATAATTTTAATTTCTAAAGAACATAGTCCCCCTGTTAGATTTACCTACGTTTGCTAAAGAATAAAAGTTAGAATCAACTCATTTGAAAAGCAAAATGAGTAAATTAATGAGAAATTTGAAGGTAAAATTCTTTTTTTCTTTTGGCGGCCCGGGAAGGGGGGGCGTGGGGGCAGGGGGTGTGTGTGCTGGACAAAATAGGTTATATGGGCTCAAACCGCGTGAATCTTTGCAGGCTTGTGCTTTTTTGTAATAAGACCAAAATTCCCAAAATCCAAGCGGGGTCTTCTGTTTTTTCCTCTGGTGGTTAAATTGTATTTTTAGTTTTTGGTAATTAAAAAGAATTATATTTTTAGTTTTTGGTAATTAAAAAGAATTGTATTTTTCTTTGCTACTTGCCTCCTTAACTCATCCTTTTTGAGCAGTGATAAAATTATCTCGGTATGTTTTATAGGTCACAAATTACAGATTTGAGTTGTGAAAGCAACAATTATTGCCTATATTATAATTGTAAATATAGAAAACAAATCTAGAGTCTTCTCATTTGTATTAATCATCAAATAAATACATAAGGGTAGTTTATATAGCTAGGTTACAAGATAAAATGAAAAAGATTAAAATAGCCCTAAACATAATATATGCTAATATCCCCTCTCAAACTCACAATACTACAGCGATAAGCATTGAAAGTTTATCAGACAAGAAACAAAAGCGCGAAGTCGAGTGTGCTTTCGTAAACATATCAACAATCTGTAAGGAGGAAGGAACAAACGGCAATTTGATGGTGCTGATCAGTAGATAGTGGCGAGTGACATGACAATCAATCTCGAGATGCTTAGTTCGCTCATCATACAGTATTACGAGCAATATGAATAGCTCTCTGATTATCACAATGTAGCGAAGTAGGGTGACAAAGAGAGATACCATATCAGCAAGCAATTGGCGTAACCAAACAATCTCATAAGTAGTCAAGGTCATTGTCGTGATACTCAGCTTATGTAGAAGACTTAGAAATGACATCTTGCTTCTTTCTCTTCGACGAAATAAGTGAGTCACCAAGGAAAATACAAAATCCAGTAGTCGACTTGTTGTCTGTAGGATCACCAGCCCAATCCGCATCACAATAAGCATGCAACTCTGACAGAACGTAGAGAGAAACAAGAGGCTCTGAAACTGAGTGCCCTG
This sequence comes from Withania somnifera, assembly GCA_039654485.1. NCBI lineage: Eukaryota > Viridiplantae > Streptophyta > Magnoliopsida > Solanales > Solanaceae > Withania > Withania somnifera. The sequence goes on along the minus strand of JBDJHY010293164.1, from coordinate 7,524 downwards.
AAGGTACATGAGAATATGAAGCACAGCCACCCAGTGAACTGAAGTAGGGGCAGTGACAAACTGACTAACCACATGAACAACATGCGCAATATCTGGGCGAGTCACTGTAAGATAAACCAAACTGCTAACAATGGTACGATAAAGACTGAAATCCTCCAAAGGAGTACCATTTTATGGAGAATATCTAGCATTATAGTCTCAAGATGAGTATCAACGATCTGACTATCAGTGAGACGAGCACCGTCAAATTGATCATCTATATACTTTGATTGAGATAAGAGATAGCCTTTTAGGAAATAGGCAACCTCAATTCCCAAAAGTAACGTAGCATACCTAATTCTTTCATAGCAATGCAATATGCCAGCTCAGGCTTCAGAGATTCAATTCCAGCATAATCATCTCCAGTAATTATCATGTCATCAATATACAAGGATAATAGAATATGACTTACCATTGTACGCTTAACAAATAGCATCGAATCATGCTGACTAGGGCGGAAGCCAAGAAAAGTGATCACTGTGGAAAATTTCTCAAACCATGCATGTGGTGCTTGTTTGAGACCATAAAAAGCTTTGCGAAGCTTGCAAACTTCACCTAGCCAATGAACAATACTGAGAGGAGGCATCATGTAAACTTCTTCATGAAGATCACCATTCAAAAAGGCATTCTTGACATCCATTTGAGATATTTTTCATCGACAAACAAAAGCAACAACAATCAGATTGTGAACAGTTATCATTTTTGTAACGGGGGCAAAAGTTTCTTCATAATTCATGTCATACTCTTGTGTAGCCTTTTGCAACAAGCCGAGCCTTGTATCATTCAACGATCCATCAGATTTGGTTTTTAATCTTCTACACCCAACGAGAACCAATAGTGTATTTTTCTAACGACGATGGTACCAAATCCATATATGTGTCTGGTGTAAAGCAACAGGTTCCTTAGCCATAGCAGCCTACCAAAAAGGATCACAAATTGTTTCTCTATAGGACGAAGGCTCAAAAAAATGATGAATAGATGCAACAAATGAAGAAAAAGAGGTAGAATAAGATGAGTATTCAAAGTCTGGAAGTTTAGTGGATTTACGAGTACAGGTGAAATGACGCAGAGGAGGATCCACAATCTTATCCGGCAACTGGGTAGTCGTAAGAGCAGGGGCATGAGATGTAGATGACTCGTGAACCAAAGTATCAAATAGAGCTTCATCAGGGTTGCTATCGAAAGGATTAATAAGAATAAGATCTATGTCATGTGATTAGAGCTAGCATGAACAGAGAAAAATAGAATATGCTCTAAAAACACAACATAACTCGAGACATATATTTTTTGACTATCTTGATCAAAACAAAGATATTCTTTTTGACTAATACCATAACCTAAAAAGACACATAAAGCAGACCGAGGAGAGAATTTACTGCGTTCAGCATGTGGTCGTAGAACGAAGCAAGTACAATCAAAGACACGCAACGAAGAATAATTAGGTGAATGACCATACAACTTTTCAAAGAGAGACAAACCTGAATTTTATGATATTGGAATTCGGTTGATCACATGAGTAGCGGTAAGAACCGCTTCCCCCCAAGAGACACTAGGAACCTTAAATGACAATAAAAACGAACTAGCTTTTTTTAATAAGATAACGATGTTTCCTTTCGGTAACACCGTTTTGTTGTGGAGTGTCTGTACACGAGGATTGGTGAATAGTCCCATCAGAGGCAAGTAACTTAGAAAATTCATATGAAGTATACTCACCTCCCAAATCACACCAAAAACGTTTAATGACACATGAGTGTCGGGTTTTAACAAGAACTTGAAATTTACTGAATATGGTAAGAAAATTTCATCTGTGTTTCATGAGATAAACCCAAGTATAACGAGTGAAACCATCAATAAACGAAACATAATACTTGGAACCCCCTTCAGTGAATACCGGGGAGAGTCCCAACATATCAGAATGCACAAGATCAAATGGTACAGAGAAAAAAAATACTTTTATAAAATGACAAAGTTGAAAATTTAGCCAATTTACAACCACTACAATTAGAAATATCATGACTGTCTAAATGACCTAGAGCTCCAGTAGATACGAAAAACTTTAAATGGGAAGCAAAAACATAACCCAAACGAGAATGCCAAAGATAAAAATCAAAAAAAGAACGACTTAAACGAGAAGACGATAAATTAACACTAGAGGCAGTAATATCTGATACTTTAAGCTCATCCAAAACATAGAGTCCCCCTTTGATATCGAAGCTCCTGTACACAATAACTTTTAGAGGTAAACAAAACTGAGAGATCAGAATCATACAATTGTCCAACAGATGCAAAGTTTAAAGTAAGACTTTGGAAAATGGAATACATCTGAGAGAGATAAATGAGATGTGCGGACAGAGTCAATTCCTGTCAATGACATTGGGGTACCATCGGCAGTCATGACAGACAAAGATGGGGCACAGTTAAAAGATTCAAATAAATTAATATCAAGAAACATATGATGTGACGCACCAGAATCCAAGATCCATAAGGGAGAGGATATACCTGAAGTACCAGACAAAGACAAAGATGTATGAGAGAAGATTGACTTGGCATGAGGTTGTAAGGCAATAACTATTGAAACTGCTCAAGCATATAGGGATCCAAAGACGGGGCATCAACTGTATTGCTGGGCTGAGGTGGGCGGTATGTCCAAGGAGCAGTACGTCGTGGGCGTGTTTGCTTATGTAGTAGTTGTTGCCGGTGTTGCTTGCCTTTACTCAACAATAATAGACATTGAGCCTTCTAGTGATCCTTATGCTTGCAGAAAGCACACTCATCTTGAGAGATCTTAAGAGGCCTATTCTAGTTGCTAAACGGTGGTTGATTTGGGGCAGCAAACACAGATGGAGTCGCAGGTGGAACAGATCCCTTATCGACCTTAAACTTAAGGCGAATCTCTCTGCTAACATTTCATTAACCACAGAATCAACTGAAGCGAATCATCCTTACGATCCATTCAACTGAACACTAATCGACTGAAGCGAATCATCCTTACGATCCATGATAAATCAAAAATACCCAACTATCAAATCTCAAAATTCCAAAGTAAACGAAAATCGAAATTCCCAAATAGCCCAACTAACAGATTCAAATACTCCCAAATTGACAGAATACAATAAACAAACGAATGCGAACTAGACCAAATCAGAGGAAAAAAAATCAATTCTACAGCATAGAAATCACATCGAAATATCTGAAAAAAAATCCAAATGCATCGATCTGGGTAGGCTGTCGGATAGATGTTAACTGCTTCCTTCAATCAAAGAAAATCCATGAAACATGGCTCTTGATACCATGTTAAAATAGAGAAGAAATCTTGAACCTTCTCATTAGAATGAATCAATAGACAAATATACAAGAGTAGTTTATATAGCTAGGTTACAAAATAAAAATAGAAAATACCAAAATAACCCTAAAACCTAATATGCTAATATTTGAAACTTTCACAAATAAAATTTTAATTTTTTCTAATAAAATACATTTTCAAATATAATTTTAAATTAAAAAAATTATTACAAATTCATAAAATTAAATTTTCAAATTTTAAGTTTCAAAATTTATAATATATGACCGAATAGGAGTTATTATACTGGGTTAATCAGATGAAAATTTCACTTCCTGACTAGCAACTAAACAATCACTAATTTCTTTTGAAGACTTTATCAAATTCATCAGTTATGGTATTTCTGATTAACTATAAACAGAACCGTATTTATATTTAATATGTCTATATACTATATAGTGGGAAAAGTGGCTGCTGACATTAGGAGAAGGATGTGATGAAGCTATGGAGGGAGAAGGAGCTGCTGAACTCATTATTCGTACGTTAAATTCGTGCACTGGCCGATGGGTATCGAATGAGATATTGTCCCATCCAAGTTACCAAAGGCTAATGGAGATAACCAATAGAATTTGTCACAAACTTCGTCTCTTTCACCTCTACAAGGTTAGACACAATTAACGAGGAGACACTTTTAATTTCAGTATGTTTTTAAATATATAAAAACAATATATTTTTTAACCTGTTCATTTGATTTTATAATCAGAAAAACATTTAATTACGAAATAACAAATTTTAAAAGTTTTACTACTATTTTTCGTGAACTCTATAGCCAATTAAATATTTTCTCATAAAATAATTGAGACGAAATATATAAATTTTAATTTTTAAATTATTAAATTAATCTAATCTAATATTAAAAATTAATTAAATTGATTCTCGAAAAATAAACTGTAACAACAACAAAAAAAAAAAAAGGACGGAGTATAATCGTATACATATAATTGACATTATCTTTTTTTGTTACATTCTCATAGAAGCCTTTTTTTTCTCTTCCTGGACAAAGTCCAAAGAGATATATATGGCATTTGCCCGACATTAACAAGAAGATGTGTTGTCGTGTAATTGCATATATTTTAGGGACAAGATGCAGACAACCAAAGGAGGGAAAAGCAGCTGGGAATGTTAACGTTTACTGAGGAAATAGAATCCGACATGCAACAACTAGCAGAGCTTGTGTTATCTCAATCTGTTTGTTCAGATTTGGATGCCAATATCAAACGTACTTTTCTTACAGTAGCCAAAAGTTTTTACTATACAGCTCATTGTGATACAAGAACCATTAATTTGCACATAGCCAAAGTGCTCTTTGAAAAAGTACTTTAATTATTTCTATCACATATACATTCCTTCACTGTAATTACGGTATGTAACAAGGAAAAAATGATAGAAATAGAATGTGAATGGAGCAAGAAAAAATCATCCAAGTTTGAAGAAATTGTTATAACAAACCGGAATCGTGTTTAATTGCTGTCTATATAGCTTATTGCAAGACTTGAGAGCTTGAATAATGTAATATAGAAAGTAAAGAAACTTAATTATGATCTTACAAATCTCAAATGGAAGAATATATGGACGAGGGAAGTGGATTGAGTAAACTTTTATATATTAGGTAAATTTGAAAGAATACTAGAGCTGCTGCACATTATGGGTGTGTTTTTGTATCGGAAATGTTTTTTATAAAAAATATTTTTTATAAAATAAGTAATTTTTAAAAAATTTTTTCCTCATGTATGGTGAATAAGTATGGAAATCTTTCAAGATTATTTATATGGAATTAAGAAAAACACTATTGGGTGGAAATGGTCTAAGGTCAGAGGTGGAGAGGGGTACGTAAGGTAGTCAAAGTAGGAGCAGAGGCTAATCTAAAATTTTCGGGACATTGGGTGCACGATATTTAAATCTCTAGTAACTTAATATTCAACCAAGTGTTTTATTTATTCTTCTTTTAACATGAGTGCTCGTAGATAATATTATATTAATTTTAAAAAATATATACATAAAATATTTGATTGTAAAGAAAGATGAGGATGTCATGTGCCCCATTTTTAACACTTAAAAGAAAGTCTGACATTGGGTAGGAGGTGGAGTTTATGGGGAACTAAAGGTGCCAAAATTTATTTTCCCTACTCCCTCTAAGTAAGTTATTTTTTAAATTTTAAGAAACATACTTTTTTCTATTAAAAAAATTAATTTGTTCAATGAAAAACCTTAGAATATCTCCACCCTACAAAACACACCCTATGTTTAATGAGCTTGTTTTGCCAAAAATGATACAACTCTTATGGGGTGGCTGAAGAAAGAGCTTGTTGCTCTTGTCTAGCTGTATCTCTGGATTATCTGCTGCTAGCTAAATATTGGACAATGTCTGGCAGGCAGCATTAAAAGATAGCCCATCAAAAATAAGATCAAAACAGTGAGATATTGTTTCCCATTTGGGACAAGCAAGCTAAGTGTCAATTAGGCAAGACATCTCAAACTCCTTCCCACCAACCTCCTCCTTCTGCATCATAGTTCACCAATAATACAAGCTAGCAAGTAGCATTAATTAACATAAATTATATGGATTACCTATATTTATAACATTAACTAATTACTAACCTAAACAAAGGTATGTAATCCTGCTGCAACAAGTTAAGACTATATTGATCATAAAAAGACTAACTAATTACATTATTAATAGTATACATATGATTCAAATCCTATAGAGACAAATCATTAAATTTCATTCCGTATATGATTGTAGCAACAAACCTACTATCAAGATTAGCTATCTCATGTCTCAATTTATCTGTTATCATTTAATGAATGATTTTTGAAATTTGTGACATAAAACACTCTTTGATCATTTCTGTACATTCCATTAAAGGTAAAATAAAAATTAGTTTTAAAGATTAAGTTATTTCTAATGATACATAAATCGGACAGAAGGAGTAATATTTACTTAAATGATCTAAAACTTGATGCATGTGTTGGTATATAGAATATAATGTGGAGTGAGAGAAAAAAGCTTGCTTCCGACATATTTGTTAGACTGCAAGTGTTTTGATAAACGGTATAATACTTCCTCCGTACCAATTCATGTGATGCCGTTTGATTAAGAACTTAAATTGGAACGAGTACTATTTAGGCAGTTGTTGCATATTTGAGGCAGAAAGGTCCAAAGAGTAGATAGCTTAGGTCAAAGCAGCAGCTCTTAAGGACTGTGTGACGTTATTTTGGCAGCAACCAAATATCTCTGTAACACAAGAAAATTGCCTTTTATTCACGAATTCACACGTTCTAGCAGTACTGTTGATCTACACTACAATTATAGGTAATCACTAATTTTAGTACCTACATCTTCGTACAACTAAAATAGTAGTCTTATTACAATTAATGAATTAAATACGTATTAGATTTCTTCTATAACTTAAACAAAAAATTTGTAGCAGCAACCGGCTAGATGCAACATCCGATATTGATCAGTATTGCTTCAAGAAAGTAATCATTAAAAAAGGATCTTAATGTATCTAGAGTTACACTTAAAGATCACATAGAAGTTTTGTGTATAATAGTATATACATATCCGCTTAGCGCAATATTTTTACTAAATAGATATATATATATTAGCCAATATTATTTTTTCTTTTCATGACAAAATCCAAAGAGATATATATGGCACCTGCAGGCACAAAATGCAGAGAGTCAAACAGCTGGGAGTGTTGACGTTTAGTGAGGAGATAGAAGCAAACACAAAGCAGAGACACAAAATGCAATAACAACTAGCTGAGCTCATGCTATATCAATTCAATTGTTCAGATGATGATGATTTGGATGCCAATATCAAACACACTTTTCTTAGTGTAGCCGAAAATTTTTACTATATTTGAAAGAGCAGTACTAGCTAGATGCATGAAACACATTATGGGTCTGTTTGGTGTGGAGTGGTGGGAAATATTCTCCAGCTTAAATTATATGCACCGTAAGTGCATTACTTTTTTACACGATCAAGTAATATTGACATGCTATAGCAAGTTATCAATCTTTTTTTTTCTATTTACATAATTTGCTTATTGATTTTTTCTTATTCGTTTTAATTTCTGTCTCTTTCTTCTTACCTTCAAGATTTGAAATCATTCAATTTTAAATTGCATCTAAATCATTTC
>JBDJHY010293154.1:0-19512 GCA_039654485.1 Withania somnifera | reverse complement strand
ATGAGGACAAAGGGGTGTTTTACACCCTTTAATAGAATGTTGTTGGGTGGGTCAAGGCCCAAGAGGGTCTTTGGGCCTAATCTGAAAATCCTGAAAATAAAACTAAGTATGGAGTCAGCCCCAGGCTGGGCTAAGGAGGTCTCCATCCTGGCTGAAAATATGCTATACGGAGGATATGAGAAGGGAAGAGAGGACATAAAGGCGAGTCCGGAGGAGTAATCGCCTCATTGGGCTTTTCGGGGTGCCGGGCTGGGTTGCCGGATAGGCTTGCCGAGATGAAATCTGCAGCTTTGCTGCAGATTTTCCAACAGGGTTTCAGAATTGAAACGGAGTCCACAAATCTTATATGTTTTTTGAGTGGAAAACACATTTTATACTCAATGGAACTGACAAAAATGGTATAGGAGGTCATTAACTCTAGATTACCTCTCAAACCAATAGGGCCTAAAGGCACATTTCTCCGCCAACACCTCGAATTCACAACGACAAGCATAAAAATTTAACCAACACCTTTCCTAGCCTAATTCATCATTCCATACCTGTTGGAAGTATCGGAATTCCAATCCGACAATCCAAACATCGAGTTTCCACACAAATTCCACTTTTATGCTAAAACTTAAACAATTTCCACAAATTCGCATAACTTGCAAATGAAACCTCCAAAACATAAACTTAAGGTCAATTTTGACTTTTTTTGGTATTCTGGAGCTAACGGAACTTTAAGAATTTAATTCTGAGGTCATCTTGAATGAAAGTTGACTTTGGTCAATGAATACTTAACTTTAGGCTCTAAAATAGATAATTTAATATATTTCTCAACCGAGTCACCAGGGATCCGAACCGTCGGTCCCAGCAAGTCATAAATGACTTGGGAAAACTACTAAAATTCTCTAAGATACAAAATGATGCGTATTTATCATAAATGACCATGAGGGTCATTACACAATATTGCATAATTAAAGAAATAACAAAATCTGAGAATCCTCCCCCCAATACTAAAATGTTAGCACTATCCCCAGTGCTTAATGTAAACAAAGGAAGGTATTGAAGACTCCATGATCAGTCCTCCATCCCAGCCGGCTCATTATCATATGCCCCCTCCTCATCCGAGCTATCATCATCCTTATCTGAGTTACCGAAATTAGTTCCATAATCTGTGGGGACGTCATCATCAAGAGGCTTAAGAAAAGGAGGCCCCATCCTGCACATTACTCTGGCATGGTCATTTAAAGGGTATTGGTTGTGCAGGGCATTTATCTCATCGTCTGTGGCTGGCCGATCACCTAATTGCAGCTGCAACATGGCTGTGCCATACATGAAACTATGATAGATTTCATACATAAAATTTCATTCTTGCGGATTAAGGCGCTGCCCACCGTCTAACTCACCAACCCCTACTAGTAGTAACATCCACCTCCTTAGGAGCCGGTGGTGCACAATATCAGCCGGGTCCTCCTCAACCCCCTGGCTCCGAAGATACTGAGCCACCATCTCTCTAAAACTGTAATGCCCACAGCGATTTATCTGGGCCTTAGACATGGCCGAATAAATCACACCGCTTACATTGAGCTCCACGCCCATCATTAATGCATAGACAAGGGCAAACCTTTTCCGGAGGATGCCAGTATAATAGTTCAGCGGTATGAGATAGTTGTTGATAATTTTCAGCCAACACTTGCCTTCCCGGGTGAGATGTCAAAAGGGTAGGGAAGAATGGCGACTCCTAATGTCCTGGATCTACCGGGCCTAAGATGTAGGGCCACATAATGTGTGCCTGATGAGTCGATAAGGAGGGTATGAACCAGTTGGCTCAACAAAGAAAGATTGTTAACATCAGACGTACCCAAAAGGGTATTGATCGTCGTAGGAACCCACATAACCACATGGTCACGAACCAAAATGTTTGCCTCTTTCTTAGCCTTCCAGTTGGCGTAGAATTCCTGTACCATGTCAGCATTGCAATTGCCTTAGTCCTCAAAGATAAAGTCAATGAGAAGCTGCCTGATTTGATCCAAAATTTGCGAGAATTCTGCTGCTAGGTGCTGGCGGTCGACCTTATCAACTGCCATATATTTGGCAACCATTTTCTTTCTATACCATTTCTTTCCCCACTCTGCTAATGCTGTGCTGCCAAGCCAGCGGCATCGAGGTTGAGGTGCTGGGACACTAGGGGGTTAAGCCTCTTTCGAATCCCGAGCCCTTTTTGGGATGGCACGAGAAGAGCTGGTCCCTGGAGTTTGCAATTTTGGTGGCATATTCCTACAAATGAAGAAACTATTAGTAAAAACACACAACCCCATAGAAAAGATATAGGATACAATCCACAAAATCTAGGAGGGTACATCCGAATTCCCCTCCATAATGCCATTTTTCAACACAAAACAGAAACTACGAACCACTAAGTATGAAAATAACTTATGCAAACACAAGCATGTGTGTAATCAATATAACACAAACAAATAAGAAAACTACCAAATAAGGAAAATAAGTAAACTAATTTTTCTAAGAAAAAACCCAATAGCATATCTAGCATGAACAATGCCCCCCAGCCAACATTAAACCACCATTAATTGGTCACCTCCAAAAATATTAAAACAAGGTTAACACCCCCTCCGCTCATACATGACTACTGCACCCCAAATAATTACCAAAGTCATGGAAATCCTGATAGCATTACAACACTATAACTATGGAAGTAAATAAAATAGTAGGTGGAACATTAACCAACATGAGGCAACTCATAATACTTTCAAACACAAAACCCCAATCTAACACCATTGTACAAAACTAAGTAACACCACTTTATGTCACTAGTAATAGCCCGTCTGTCTCCATACGTCTCCATCCATCTCCCCCCATACGTAAACCCAACATAGCAACACATAGTATAAAACATACAAGCTATAACCATGCAACATATAATATAAAGGCTGAACAAAAATGGAAAATAAAAAAGACATAATTGTAGGTGAAAACTGCTAAAATTTGAAGACAACTGAAAAGAATTTGCTTAAGTAGAAGAGGTGAAAATATTTGGTGTGAGAGGTATATGAGGGGGTGGAAATCCTTTTATAGAGGGCTGATAGTATGTAAAAACGGATGAAGTGGAATTAATGAGGGTAGGTGGGGAGTTGGGGGTAGTAAAAACTGCTTAAATCGTGTCCAGAATGAAACAGATTGATAGCATGATAAGGATCACGACGTGAACCTTATCATGATCAGCATAATCATGATAGCAATCATGACGTGATTGTTATCGTGCAAGAAATTGTTGTATTCCAGTATATCATCACGATAGCAATCACGACGTGATTGTTATTGTGATGATACACTGACTATTCAAAATTTAACTAGCTAATTTTTTAAAGACAAGTGTGTTTGCACGATAAGGATCACGATGTGAACCTTATCATGGTAACAAACTGTTTAATCACCTTGTTAATTTTTAGGAGAAGTGTATTTGCACAATAAGGATCACGACGTCAACCTTATCGTGTAGATACACTATTTAACCTAAATTACATATATCGTGATGAAACTCCTGCATTCTAGTGAGTTATCATGATAAGGATCACGACGTGATTCATATCATGATCAATCATTCAACATTTAGTGGCAGTTTATAGTGCCCCTTTTTAGTCCTTGCATGCTTGGTGCTTTCTTCCACTTAATAAGAAATAATAAGAACGACACAAACTAAACAAAAACACTTACAATGCACGGGTTGCCTCCCGTGAAGCACCTTATTTAACGTCGTTCCAAGACCTAATAGATGTTATGCCTCTTCCAATCTGATCATGTGTACCTCATGCTCCTCATCAGGCCAATAATGCTTAACCCTGTGCCCGTTTACCAGAAACGTTTGATCAAACTTGTTATCAAGCAACTTAAATGCACCATGATCCGTAACACGCACCACCTTGAATGGCCCCATCCATTTGGAGCATAGCTTATCGGGAAAAAGTCTCAACCTTGAGTTGAACATCAATACCAATTGGCTGGGCTCAAAGCTGCGCTCAACCAATCATTTATCATGCCATCTCTTAGTTTTTTCTTTATAAATCCTTACACTTTCGTATGCATTCAACCGGAATTCATCCAGCTCAAGGAATTGAAGATTTCTCTTTGCAGCAACCGCTTTAGGATCAAAGTTTAACCGCTTGATAGCCCAATGCGCCTAATGTTCTAACTCTACGGGCAAATGATATGCCTTGCCGAAAACTAACCTATATGGTAAGGTTCCTATAGGAGTTTTGTAGGCAGTGTGATAGGCCCAAAGTGCTTCATCAAGCCATTCAGCCCAATCTTTTCATTGTACGTTTACTGTCTTCTGCAATATTTGTTTAAATTCCCTATTTGAAACTTTTACCTGCCCGCTAATTTGCAGGTGGTAGGCAGTTGCAACTTTATGAGTGACACCGTATTTCCCGAGCAAAGCTTTGAACCAAGCGTTTTGAAAATAAGATCCCCTGTCGCTAATTATGGCCCTCGTGGTCCCAAACTTGGTAATATGTGCTTCCGCATGAATTTCAGCACCCCCTTTGTATCATTAATTGGCAAGGCCGCAGCTTCTACCCATTTTGACACATAATCAGCGATGACAAGAATGTACCTATTTCTCTGAGAAGGAGGAAAGGGGCCCATGAAATCAATGCCCCACACATCGAATAATTCAACCTCGAAGATATTTTGCAATAGCATTTCATATTGCCTGGAAATTAACCCCATAAGTTGACATTCATTGTATTTACATACAAACTCCACTGCATCTTTAAACAATGTCGTCCAAAAAAACCCTACTTGTAGTACTTTTTAGGTCGTTCTTTCTCCCCTATGATACCCTCCATACACCGAGGCATGACATTTAGCCAAGACATGTTGCATCTTACCTTCAGGAACACATCTCTGGACAAGTTGGTTCGGACCCTATCTATATAAAAATGGCTCATCCCAAAAATAATATTTGCAATCATGTCTGACATAGTTATGCAACCCAACCTTGTCAATCCAGACTACATCGCTAAGTTTCATTGTTGAGTTCTGGTGGACAGTGGCTCAGATGAGGATTAAACTAACATGAGCTGACAAATTAACTAACGAGGATGCAATGTTGGTAGCCTGCCTTGTCTCCGAGTACAAATTAATCTTTGGTTGTCTGATCGCTAAAGAAGTACGGATGCACACTACACATGAAGGTGCGTCTTATTCATACACTTGTCTAATATCTAAGCTTTTTTAGTAGGTCAAGGTACCTATCCTACCAGGTATCGAAATAGGCACTGATGTCCTCAAGACATATGACGAAAAGACGTCAAAAGATCTTTCAAAGAAGGAGGTTTAAAAGCAAAAAAATTGAGTTGCATCCACCGCCAGAACAGGGTAAGATGATCATATGGGCACTGAAATTACAGATACAACTTTCGTTCCTTCCATACATAGGGATTTTATTGCCTTGAGACCATGGGACCTACCCCCAGTTATTCTGGATATCGTCTGTTGCCATCTATGTTTGATTTTACCCCAGAAAACTTTGCAAGACTTGTTAATAGGGTAAGACAAAATAAGACTCATCAAGAGGTTTTATTGGTAGAGGTTGATCTGATAATGGACCATAAAATCAAGGCAGCTTCGGAGCTGACACTGTCTTCATGAATTGGATTTGAACAATCTTTTACACCCCAGTCAATAGACTTACACTATGAAAGCTAGGATCGACAACATAGAAGAGCGCATGAATGAGTGCCTCTATATTATGAGCCAATATGAATGGGCTAGGTTTCAGGTCGAGATGGAGTAGCTATGCATCGATGTTACCACATTGCATTAAGGCCACATCTAATGGGCCTCACACTAACGAGTCGCATCAAGTCTAACGATGAGGACTGGATATTAAGTCTAGCGGAGATGTAGTCAAAAGGGAAGGGCATGATGGAAGGTGGTAAGGATCAGGAAGAATTTGGTAAAAAAAAAGAAGAAGAGGAAGTGGAGAATCCTCTATGTGGAGGAGCATTTTGAAGAAGTTATGTGGGCGTCTAATGAAAGTTTCATGCTTGATAAGGATAGACAACGGCCACAAGAGGTGGGTGTGTCTACTAGAACAATGTTGTCTGAGTTTGAGCACATCAGCAGGGCACTGACTACTACTGAAGAGTCGAGGGAAGCAGTGGGAACAACTATCGAACAACCATCTGGGGTTTTTCCCGAGGCAGAGGATACAGCATAGGCAATAATTTTGTGGTACACTCTCTTTTTCAGTTTTATTGTACTTTATCTATCACGTATTAAGGATAATGCACCGTTTCTATGTAGGAGGGGGTGTACCCTGTATTTTGTTTATTTTTTTACGTATGAGAGTTTTTTTGCCATAATATTTTCCCTCGGGCATGTTATCTAGGAGAACTGGCATGTTAGGTTTATTTTAATGTATTTTTTTATTTATTTTAATGTATTTCTATTAAATATTGATATCCATGTATAGAAGTAGATTTTAGCATTAAGATATTTCATTAGCTTTGATTAAGTATTGATTGTATTTAATCTAAACTGCGGCACAATATTGATTGTATTTGTATTTCCCTGAACCATTTTCTTCACAAGTTTTAATTGAAATGAGTATATACTTGCAAGTATGGGAGAGTGATTTCATGTAATTATTTGTGTATATAATAACTAGAACTTGCCGGTTCAAATTGTAACTAAGTAGAAAGTTGGCTGATATGAAAATGTTCCTAGGACTTCTTTGATAAGTTACTAAAGCCTTAAAATAGTCACCAATCAATTATTGAGTTTTCAAGTTGAACCCTTTTATATCTTACTGAAACCAATTGTTGAATTACCCCGAAAAAAGAAAAGAATGAAAATAAGAGGTTGTTGTTGATGCCCTGATTCCCTATTGGATATTATGAACCTAGATTTGGGCATTGTAACCTAAATTTAGGGGGGGTTGGGTAGATAACACTGTTAAATAACACGTGGTAATTAGTCTGTTTTATCCCTGATTCGGTAGTGAGTAATAAGTCTTCAACCTAAGTTTGACTTTAGGTTGAGGGTGGCTACCATGAAGCTGTCTCTTACAAAAGAAAAGTAATAAAAAAAAGTAATAAAAAGAAAAAGAGAGTAAAGGGGAGGATTTCAGGTTGTACAATAACAGGACTCGAGGCCAACTGCTAAGGAAAAGAAGATTGTAAAAAAAATAACGGAGGAGGAAAAGGAGGGTAATGGAAAAAAATAAGTCATTCACTAAGTTCCCAAATCATGCCCTTCTAGCACTCAAACCAACATTATAAGCCAAGCAAAGTCCTGACGTGATTCAGGTCATCTTACAGAACACTAAGTTGTAATTGATAAGAGCAAGCCTATGGCTATTGTGTATACAATTTGATTTCTTTATGAGTGTGAGAGGATAATTTTCCAGTCCCAATGTAAATAAATCTTACTGTGTGTAGGACTTCTTTGTTGTGAGAACAAGTTGATACATTGATCAATTGTCAATAAGTTAACGTTCTAGTCTAGAGGATATAAGCCTTGTGAAAGGTCTTTCGATGTTTCACTCAGGAAAGTTGCATTGTGTGAATAAAAGCAGTTCACTGATACAATATGATTCCCAATGAGTGATTATGCTAAGATAAGTCATGTACTAGGGGTGTTTTAAGTATTTGATGTGTACTGGTTTTGTTGTTACTCGAGGACAAGCAAATGTTTTAGGATGAGGGTGTTGATGTGATGGTATTTACGTCACATATTTCACTTAAAGCCCTAAAAATAAAGCATGTTCTTGAGTAATAATAGTGTGTTTTAATGTGTTTACTTAGCATTTGCAAGGTTAAGTCTATATGAGGAAGTCTAGAGCAATTGTACAAAAAAGGGCAGGTTTAACATGATTAAGAGACATTTTCATGTCACCAAATGACTTGTCTAAACCAACTGCCCAACCAGAATGACTCTGGTTAAAAATACTCAGACAGACGATGGACCAAATAAACCGTCTGTAAATAAATGATTCGCCTGATCTCGCTGTGTAATGACCCTCATGGTTATTTATAATAAATATGCAATATTTTTGCATTGTAGATCATTACAGTATTTTCCCTAAGTCACTTGTGACTTGCTGAGACTGATTGTTCAGATCGCTAGTGATTCTGTTGAGAAATATATCAAATTGCCTGTCTTAGAGCTTAAAACTAAGTACTCATTGACCAAAGTCAACTTTCCTTCAAGAAGAGCTTGTAATTGAATTTCAACAATTCTGTTAGCTCAGGAATGCCAACAAAGTCAAGTTTGACCTTAAATTTGTATTTTGGAGTTTTTGTTTTGCAAATTATGCATATTTGTTGATTTTAGTTAACTAAGGCCTAAAGTGGAGCTTAGGTGGCGTTTTGGAGTTTGGAGTGTTGGATGGGAATTCTAACACTTCTATTAGTTTCGAAATGGTGAATTTAGGCTAGTTTGATCCTTAGTACACTTCCCAGCTATTCGTGCCTGATTTGAGTGGTTATGTGGAAAGTTAGAAATTTCCTAGTTTTGGTTAAGTCTTGGCTGGGGGTTATTTTTGCTCAAATGACCTCTGATATATATTTCGTCTATTCCATTGAGTCTGGAATGTGTATTTCATATAAAATATATATTTTATTTGTCAAAATCAGATATTTTTTCATTTCTGAAACCCCTATAAACTTTTAGAATAGTTACTATTTTTTGGTGCAGTTTTGGAATGATAAATCGGTAAAAGTGCCAACTTATCATCCAGGATCAATAAATCAAAAAAAACTACCAAAAATTCAACAGGTCGGATAAATCAGACCATTGTACGATAAATCGGCAATACAGATTTATCAACACCTGCGGGTTATTTTATGCAGTCTTCTACCCATTTTTGGCTCATTCTTCCATCAGTTTCCCTTAGTTTCTCTCTAAAAATTGTGTGATTTGTCTTAGAAACTCCCCAAATGTTCATATAAAGTTCCTTGAAGGTTGGGCACATCATTATCTCCATCGGTAAGTGATTTTATCTGTTAAATTTCATTAAAATTCGAGTTCTTCCTGTGTTAAATCCCTAGTCATGAACTCTTAATTCCTTGAATTATATTTGAAGTTATATAGTAATTCCTTTCTTCTTAGGGTTATTATTCATCACAGTAACGTTTTCTTTTTTGAATTCAACGTATAAATTCATAAAGTTTGATTCTTTAAACCTTTTTATGCTCAATTTTCTACGGGTTGTTCAAGGGTCTTCCCATGCTCTAATTGTCCTCAATTTTATATCACCGGTTCCTAGTAATGTTAGGAACCCCGTGGCTATGTTTGTTTTTTATTCCGGTGAGCGGGCCCCGCAAGCTTAATTTAGGCAAAATTTTATTTTCAGTTTGGAACTTAGCATAAATTATACTGTTAGACTCGTATTAACATATAGAATAATTTAATGCAAGTTTCAGATCATTTATAGTTTTTTTACAACAGACAGAGTAAGATTCATGAATTTCCAACGCTTTATCATCAGACGACAGGTAGGCTCCGAGGGGCTATTTCTGGGCTTATAGCTTTTATAATTGTACTAAATATCATCCGTAGGTTAGGTATCTAGGTGGATATAGTGATCCTGTACCGTTCCTTCGTATGTTCCATGTTGACATTTATATTTTGGCGTCCAATTGATATGGTGCCTGTGACTTAAAAGTTGGCTTGATGCCTGTGCAGGGCATAGGAAAATGTTATTAGATAATCACATATTTACATATATACTTGTTGATGTGTTATGCATTCATGACACGAGAGGTTGGGCCTATGGCTCCGATGAGAGTGCATTTGGGCTGGGTCAGTATCACCACCTGAGTATTGAGAAATAATGGTAGACGTTAGAGATTGTACGTGGTGACATACCTCCATTAACCTTGCCTTCGGCTCCGGTGACATAGAGGGGGGTATATGGCAAAAGGGGAGATGTACTGGTAATAGTTAGGTTATCCTTCCATAGGTTCTGTCTGTTGGGCCTACGAGTACCAGAGAAGATGCGTACACAGGACTAGTTACTTCATGTATTTTTATTAACTTTTCCATACTTGTTTTCTTTAGTGTAGCCTGGCTGAGATGTAAGGCCTACGATGAGCATGACTTCTGTGTTTATCTTATTTATTATATTGTTGCTTTAATTTGTAGTTAAGGTAATGTATTTCTGAGGCATGTTATTGTCACGTACCAAAATCTCAACTCATGATGGTGTCTACAACCCTCCTGTCACACACCATACTAAGGAAATACATAGGGGCGCAGGAAAGTAAAGAACAATACCATCGGACACACACACCCTGTCAATGTCAATAATCAACCTCGGACAGTGTCAGTGTCAATAATCAACATTGGAAACATACCCCATGTCAGTTTCAACAATTAACATCGGACACACACACCCTTTTAGTTTCAACAATCAACATCTTACACGCCCCCGTCAGTGTCAATAATCAAGGCCTCATCCTAAAAATAGCAGTGCCAAAGTCTTGGGGCCTCGCCCCTCTATCAATGTCAAGTTTCGAACCCAAACAGTAAATATATAAGACCATCAATACAGCAGCAATAATAAGACAAATAACAATGGAAACGAAAAGTAAACAGAGTCTAGGATCGATCAAAGGCCACCATCTAAGAGCTCATCTCACCACACTCATCATGTAATGGCTAAATTAGTTCCCAAGGTCAATGGCCTCCACACGATGGGACCAGGACCCCGAGCATCAACCCTTTTCCCTTTAAGCCCCCTTATGGGCCCCTTGAATCGACTAAGGATATCACTAGAAATACAATGATCAACCTAAATAACCCAGCCTACACTACTAGCCATATCACAAGAAAAATAAAAATAACCTAGTCTATAATGCATATAATAAACCTAAACTATTTGGACACTGATGAAAACCCTCGAAGTGTGCACACCGCAGATCCGAAGCTCCAACATGGTCGATACCGCCTAAAATTAAACAAAATACAAGTCCAGGGATCAAAATATGAATAATAAGACCCATATTACAATTAGCAACCCGGGTCAAAAAGAGGGCCCTACAGCCCGAAAGAAGAAACTAAATATACTAGCTTGTAGCCCTTATCTCGGTGAACTCGTAATCTAAAATTGAGCTTAAGGAGGCAATGACTCGAAAGGTAAAACTAGGTCTAAAGTAATGGAGTAAAAAAAAATTCACAATTAAAGAAAAGAGGAAATAATGAGAATTACCTGAAAAAACTAGCACCACAAACTCCCACAATCACCCACATAACTCCCCATGGTATGAAACCCACAAATCTCAGCTCACATACTCAATAAGAAACTAAAAAATGAAAAGCCACAAGCTAAAAATGAAAGGGTAGATCATATATTTATAAAGTACAGGGGGTCTCAAGGGTGACCTCGCGGAGGCGGCTGCCTGGATGTAGGGGCAAAGTTTTCCAAGGAATCCCCTAGGGCATAAGGTCGACCTCACCAAGGCGACCCAAGGGCCTGGTGCAATCTGTGACCTGTAGTAATACAAGGAAATAGGAAAAATTTGGGGGCTCTAAAATGAGCATCCAGAGTCCAATTTTAACTAACCAAAATTGCATTTTGGGTGGAAAAAAACCATGGACTCAACTAAATCAATAAAACAACCATCCTAGGCCATTTAAGCAAAAAATACCCCAAACCTAAAAGGATCCCAACTAAGGACTTCCAAAAACCTACTAAAAATAAGGTCGGGCACCCCAAGAAGTAAACCAATGACTCAACTAGCCAAAAATTAACCTTTTGGAGCTGATGGAATCTTGATCCAACACTCCAATCATCAAAATACCACCCATGCTCTAAAATAAGATTCGGTCGAGTTGAATTTCCACAAAGCAACCTAAACTCAGAACGAAAAGCCTAGGACACAAATTTTAGGTCTACCTAGACCAAAGTCAGCATTCAAGAGCTAACAGAACTATTGGAATTTGATTCTAAGTGCATTTACTATTACTTCACTCTCAAGTTCCACTGTTACAAAATTGAAACTTCAAAATAAGAAAACTGAGAAAACAAGCAAATGAGCCACATGTAATGACCCGCTTGGTCATTTCCTTGAATTTTTTCTTTTTTAATGCTTACAGAAGTTTGGTAGTTTCCCCAAGTTGTTTGTGACCTTCTGAAAATAATAGCTCGGTACCCTATGATTCATTTTCTTGTTATCTCAGTTTCCAAATTTTGAAGTTTTAGTATTAAAATAATGGAAATCGAGAGTGAAATAGTAGTAAATTGAATTTGAATAGCTCTGTTAGCTCTAAAATACCAAATTTGGTCTTGATGGACCTTAAGTTTATATCCTGGGCTTTTTATTTTGGGTTTGGGTTATTTTTTGGATATTCAGCCCAACCGAATCTCATTTTGGAGCATGGGTAGTCTTTTGATGATCGAAGCATTAGATAGGGATTCTTTGATTCCTTCATCTTCAAAATGTCGAGTTTGGGATAGTTGAGCCATTGGTTTACTTCCCGAGGTGCCGGGGCTTGTTTTGAGTAGGTTTGTGGAAGTCTTTAGTTAGCTTCCATTTTGATCCTTTTGAATTTAGGGATCTTTTCACTTAAATTGCATCGTATGGTCGTTTCTTCTATTCCATTGAGCTTGAGGGTGCTTATACCACCCAAAATGCACTTTTAGTTTGTTGGATTTAGACTCCAGATACTCATTTTAAACCCCATAAAGTTTTTTTCCATTTTTCCTTGTTTGTTGTAGGTCATAGACCACCCCAAAGGCTTTTGGGTAGCCTTGGCAAGGCTGACTCTGCACCTAGGGTCCACCCTGGTGAAGGTTTCCCCAGCGCCCAGTCAGTCGCCCTGGTGAGGGCTCATCTACTGCCAAAAACGCACCTCAACTATCGTTGCTGCCTATAAATAGGGCACTACCCCCTTTCATTTCCAGCCTTGGCACCTTAGTTATTTAGTTTAGGTTTGTGGTTTTGAGGCTGATTTGAGGTGGGCTAGTCTCTTATATTTAGTTTGTATTTCTGTGTTGCGGGGCCTTCTTCCACACCCGGGTTGCTAATTGTAATATTGGTCTTATTGTTCATATTTTAATCCCTTTACTTGTAATTTTTTTAGTTTTGGGTGTTATCAACTATGTTAAAGCTTCAGATCCAAGGTGTACGCACTTCAGGGATTTTTGTCGGCATCCCGGTAGGCTAGGTTTACTTTGTATATTACAGACTGGGCTGATATTATTATACTTGTGATATGGCTAGTAGTGTGGGCTGGGTTATTTAGGTTGATCCTCATTTCTCTATTGATATTTATTATTAGATTCCAGGGGCCATGAGAGGGCATAAAGGGTGAAGGGTTGCATGCCCAGGTCTTAGCCCACCGTGTGAAGGCCATTGACCTTGGGAATTATTTTTGTTGTTACGCGATGAATTTGGTAAGATCAGCGCTTAGTTGGTGGCTTTGGCTGATCTTATACTTTGTTTACTTTCTATTTCTGTTGTTATTCATTTTATTCTTGCTACTGTATTGACACTCTTACCTATATTTGTAGTTGATCTGGAGACTTGGCACTGATATTGTGAGGGCGAGGCCTGATTATTGACACTTACATAGGGTGTGTGTCCGATGTTGTTATTGACACTAATAGGGGGTGTGTGTCTGATGTTTTTATTGACACTGACAAGGGTGTGTATCCGATGTTGTTATTGACACTGACAGGGTGGGGTGTCTTTTGTTGTTACTGGCACTAACAGGGGGTGTGTACCTGAGGTTGATACTATTATACTTTACTTTCCTGCACCCTTGTGTATTTCTTAGGTATGGTATGTGCTCACCGGGCTTATGCGGGTAGTCACAGTGGGTTTTGTTGTGCTATTTGTGCCTACTGGTAGGATGGGGTGCCAGGTAGGTTATGTTGTGCTGTTTGTACATACCGATGGTATGGGACACCAGTAGATTTTGTGTGTTTACCTCTTATTCCGCTTTTAGTGGTATCCTTTTATTCGATCTTTATTCATGTTGATTACGTAAATGGTATCATGATTAGTGGAGTTTGATTGAGATAGAGCACAGGTATGTTTCCTTACTTCATTCAGCTTTCAGAATTTACACTCTGTAGTATGTATCTACCATGTTTAGTTCCTTTAGTTCTATACTAGTACATTTGATATCTTACTCTTCTACTTATTATTAGTTTTACTACTTCTTTTATGATTTCTTTACTATTATCAACCTATTTTACATCCCTGCTTTATTCTCATATCATATTTTAACCCAGTCGACCGGTGTTGTCTACTGGGTACCTTGTTTAGTACTCATGTTGCACTTTTGTATCTTTTTCCATGGTGCAGATACCAGCAGGAGTTATCAGTGAGACCGTGATCTTGCAGAGTAGACCTAGATGATTTGCAGAGATTACCTCTGGCTTGCTTTGTTTGGTCCAAAGCAGACCTTGTATTGTATTATCTTTTATAGGAGATTCATGTTTTGTATCTTTTGCTTATTCTATATAGTAGCTCCATATGCCTCTGACACCAGGTTTTGGGATTCGGGTTATGTATGATTCCCTATTGACTTTTGTTATTATGTATTATTTATGTTTTCCTTTGCTGCATAGGCTTTTTTGAGAGTCCATCTCCCATTGCGTGTAGCTCCGATCCATAGGGTTAGACTTGTCTATAGGAGGAGTGTAGACGCTATCATGACTGAGATTTTAGGTCATGACAAAGTGGTATCAGATCTTAGGTTCATTGGTCCCATTGGCATTAGAACAAATGCCTAGTAGAGTCCTGTGGATCGATGCATAGATATCTACATCTGATCTTTGGGAGGCTACGGGGTACCTTAGGAACACTTTCCTCCTTTGAATCCTATCATGTGTTGTTATTCATACCCTTCTGGAACTTACCTTAGCCTCATTCCTTTGCAGATGGTCCGCATTAGAGGATCTTTGATAGATCAGGACCCTCCCCCAATGAGCCAGGAAGGGGTAGGGAAGGATGCTCCACTGGTTGCTACTACCCCAGCTACTTCACAGGCACCTCTAGTTCCACCATCACAACCTATACAGACACCGCCTACCGCTCTCAGAGACTTATTATGGAAAATGCTCTAGATGTTAGATGGTACAGCGACAAATAGGTCATAATTATCTGCTTAGGAAATAGCACAGGGTTTACCACCTCCCCAAGCTTCTGTAGCTCCAGCACCATCAACAACAGTACCACCATTTACAACATTTTAGACTACTGCTACTGCCCCTACACCAGCACTAGTTCCTACTATACCCATATTTAAGGTGCAGAAGAAGTTGGACTATTTCCTCTAGGTTTCCCCTGCCAAGTTCTTGGGAGCACATGGACAGGACCTTCTTGAGTTTGTTACTATTTATGAGTAGCGCCTTCAGACATTAGATCTTCTAGATTCCCGTAGGGTAGAATTCACATCTTATATTCTTGAGGGTGTCGCCAGTCGGTGGTGGCGGACATTTCGAGATCATAAAACTCCAGGGTCAGCTTTGTCTACTTAGGGATAGTTCAAGGAGGTATTTCTAGCCTAATATATGCCTCAGAGTATCCGTAAGGCTTCACGGGCAAAGTTCGAGGGATTAAGATAGGGTTCGATGAAAATCCCGGAGTATGAGGCTTAATTTATTGAGTTATCCAGATATGTTGAAGATTTGATATTTTCATAGGAGGAGAAGATTCGCCACTTCACTCAGGGATTGAGGCCTGATTTACAGGTCATGTTGAGTTACTTCTAGTGTTACAGAAGTTGTTTTTGGATTTTTTGGACCATGCTCGTCATATGGAGACCTTGACTCGCCATGTCTAAGGGGTAGTGAGAAAAGGCAGCTCCATTAGGGCGAGTTTATAGGGTCCAAGTTAGAGGATCATGGGTTTGACCAGAGATTTTAGCTAGGCCATTAGCACCAAGCCTCCAATAGCAGGGTTAGCATCCATCCCGTCAGGGGCCAAATTTTGAGTTTGTGAGGTTTTCTCGAGGGGTCCTGTGGACAGCTTATGGCAGGTGATGTTTGTTATGAGTGTGGGGGCCGGGGCCACTATGCCTAGGCCTATCCCCACTGTAGGGCCTTTCAGGCTGCAGCACTACCAGTTCAGCCAGTGCAGGCAGTGCCACCAGTCATAGGTGGGCCGCGAGTCTTTTGAGGAGCTAGGGAAGGAGGCTAAGTGGCCAGAGGTAGAGGCAGGTACATGGTTGCACAGCGGGAGAGGGAGCAGCGCTAGCTTTATTCTATTCCTGACAAGGCCAATGCCTCCAATGCAGTTGTTATCTATCTGTTTTTTGTATTTGGGTTTTCTGCACTGATATTATTTGATCTGGGATCTACCCTCTCCTACATTTCTATTTATTTTGCTTTGTGATTGGGTATTGATAGTGAGTGGTTGCCTGTACCCTTGAGTGTATCTACTCCGGTGGGTGCAGGTTTAGTAGTAGATCGGGTATACAGGTCGTGTTTGGTGACTATTTAGGGTTATGACATGTGTGTTGATTTGATTGAGCTGGCTATATAAGATTTTGATGTGATTCTGGGCATGGACTGGTTTTCCTAGTATCTTGCAGTCTTGGATTGTTATGCTATGACTGTCACTTTATCTTTGCCTGGTGTATCCCCAATAGAGTGGTGTGGTCCCACTAGCCGTTCGTTAGTTTGGCTCATTTCTTATTATTAATCCCATAGACTTATTGCTCGGGGTTGTTATGCTTATTTGGCCCATGTAAGAGTTTTTAGTGTTGAGTCCCTTTTCCCTGAGGCTGTGCCGATTTTTAGTGAGTTTGTTGATGTCTTCCCTACTAACTTTCCTGGCCTTCCACCTAAGAGGGATATAGATTTTTCCATCAAGGTTGAGACGGGTACCAGGCCATTTCCATTCCTTCGTATCGTATGGCAATAGCTGAGCTTCGTGAGTTGAGTTTCCAGCTGTAGAACTTGATTGATAGGGGTTTTATTCATCCTAGTGTATCATTATGGGGTGCCCCGTGCTGTTCGTTAAGAAGAAGGATAGGTCCCTGTGGATGTGTATTGATAATAGGCAGCTGAACAGGGGACTATTAAGAATAAGTATCTTCTACCTCACATTGATGATTTGTTTGATCAGCTTCATGGAGCCACGGTGTTCTCTAAGATTGATCTGAGGTCTGGCTACCACTAGTTAAGGGTTCGGGTCAAGGATGTCCTAAAAAAAGCATTTTGAATGAGGTATAGGCATTATGAGTTTCTGGTGATGTCATTGGACTGACTAATTCCCCTACAGCTTTTATTGATCTGATGACTCGGGTGTTTCGATCTTATTTGGATTTATTTGTGATTGTATTTATCGATGACATACTGGTTTACTCATGAAGTTGAGCTGAGCATGAGGGCCACCTGAGGATTGTGTTGCAGACTTTGAGGATTGAGAGACTCTATGTTAAGTTCTCGAAGTGTGAGTTTTAGCTTGATCCATGTTATTTTTTGGTCACGTGGTATTGGGTGTCGGCGTCAATGTTGATCCGGCTAAGGTTGCAGTAGCTTATGATTGGCCTCAAACTACATCTGTCATTGAGTTTCATAGCTTCTTGGGGTTAGCAGGGTATTATCACTATTTTATTCATGGTTTCTCTTCCATTATAACCCCATTTGACAAGACTGACACTAAAAAAAGTGCCCTTCCAATGGTCAGCTGAGTGTAAGGCCAGCTTTCTGAGGCTGAAGGAGTTCCTAACTACCTCCCCTGTTCTTATTCTACCCATTGGAGGCCAGTCGTTCGATGTGTATTTTGATGCTTCGGGTGTTGGTCTAGGTTGTATTCTAATGCAGCAGGGCCATGTCATAGCATATGCATCAAAGGCAACTAAAGGATCACTAGTGCAACTACCCCACCTATGATTTGAAGTTGGCGGTGGTAGTTTTTGTACTTAAGATCTGGAGGCATTACCTATATGAGGTTCTGTAAGGTATTCATGGATCACCGCAGCATGCCGTACATTCTGAGTCAAAAGGAGGTTAACTAGAGGCAACGGAGGTAGGTTGAGCTCCTAAAGGATTACAACTTGACTATTCTCTACCATCCCGGCAAGGCTAATGTGGTTGCCGACACCTTGAGCTGGAAGGTGATGATTATGGGTAGCCTAGCTGCAGTACCTGTTCCTGAGAGGCTGCTAGCTTAGGATGTGCAGTTCTTGGCCAGCATGATGGTTAGGTTGGACCTTTTAGTTCTAGAGCAAGTTATTTCCTGTATTGAGCCCAGATTGTCTTTGATTGACTATACTCGACATCGCTAGTATGAGGACCCACGTCTAGTTCATCTAAGGGAGAGAGTCCTAACGGGGGATTTTGATTGGGCTAGTATATATGCTAATGGTAGATAATGGGTTCATGGATGCCTTGCTATTCTGAGGGTTGGTGATCTGATTCAAACTTTTTTACGTGAGGCGCACTGCTCCAGTTACTCTATCCATTCGGGTGTTTTGAGGATGTATTGCAATTTAAGGCAGCACTACTGGTGGCGAGGTATGAGAGAGTCTATTACGTCCTTTGTGTCTTGGTGTTTTAAATGTCAGTAGGTAAAGTTGAACACTAAAGGCTGGGCGGTGAGATCTAGATTAATATGGACTTTGTCACAAGCCTTCCCCGTAATTTCAGAGAGTTTAGTTGCATATGGGTCATCGTGGATCCGTTCGACTTAGGGTACAGAGAGGTTGGCTGAGTTATATCTCCTCGAGGTAGTTAGACTGCATGGGGTACTGATATCTATCATATTTGATCAGGCCACATAGTTCACCTCATGGTTTGAAGGTTAATTTAGAGGGAGTTGTGTACAGAGGTTGACTTGAGTACAACATTTCACCCAGAGACAGATAGGCAGTTTGAGAGGACTATTCAGCTACATCATAATATGTTGTGTGCCTTTGTTTTTTATTTTGGAGGTAGTTGGAATAGGAACTTGGCCTAGGAAAATTTTTTGTATAATAATAGCTACCACTCCAGTATCTAAATGGCTCCATTTGAGTCCTTGTATGGCAGGCGTTGCAACTTACCCATTGGTTGGTTTTGTGGTGGAGAGGGTCGACTCCAGAGTTCCAATTAGCCCCGCGATACTATAGACTGGTTCAGACTTATTCAGGATAGGCTGGGAAGAAGTCTTACGCAGATCGTAGGCTTCGGCCCATGGAGTTCAGTGTTGGCGAATTAGTTTTCTTAGAGTTTCGTCCATGAAGGGTACTATGAGGTTTGGTAGATGGGGTAAGCTTAGCCCTCAGTTCATTGGTTCATACGAGATCTATTAGATAGTTTGAGAGGTTTCCTATAGACTTCCCTTGCCACCTGAGTTAGCTGCAGTTTATCCAATTTTTGATTTATGATGCTCCACTGTGGTGTACCGGACCCGTCCCATGTCCTTCGTCGAGAGGATGTGCAGATTGATGACACCCTGACCTATATTGAGGAGCCTGAGGCTATTATAGACAGAGATGTAAGGCAAATCAGGTCCAGTGAGATTTTGGTAGTGAAGGTTCGTTGGGTACATCGAGTAGTTGAGG
>JBDJHY010293123.1:0-10039 GCA_039654485.1 Withania somnifera | reverse complement strand
CACCACATGATTATTAAGCCATGGAGGCTAGACACTGATTTAAGTAATAATAACGTATAACGATATAAACTAATAATTTGGAATATTCTAATAATAATATAAGTAAATGACCTTTTAACTTTTTAAGACTTGGTGATGTATCGAGCACTCGGTACTACTATTTCTACTTATTTTAGCGCAGGCTTTACACCCTGGCACTAGGAAATATCATTTGACTAATTAATATTGGGACTTGAGACCGACTCCGTTCGACGGTGACTACAGTCACTGGCACTTGAATCCGTCATCGTACAGCATTGAGTACAACTTTTTCAAAATTATCACACTTATTGGTTGTGGAGACTTTGATGATACTTGATACGAACACGAATAGGCATTGCAAACTACCATGTGGAAGAGTGATGCTTGGGGAGCCCTTTTCAAGCCATATCAAAAAGTATTCAACTTATGAGAAGCTTTGTGATTTGCAAGAAGTGGATACTCCATAACTCGTAGGGCCTATTGAAGATTCCAGAACTTTGGGGATAAAGTGTCATTATTGCAAACTTATAATAAGTATAAATATTAGACTTTGCAGTATTTGTCAGTAGACTTTGATGAAAACGTTTGAACTCCTTGAGAACTTAGTTCTTAGCATAGCATAGCTTTTAAACATACTTTAGCATAATCGTAGTGAGTAACTGAGGGTGGATTCCCTTAGTTGAAATCGGTAACTTCTTTTCTCATTCAATCGAAGGTTTCCATTTTTTAGATTTAATTTTGTTTCCGTTGATTTCTTGTTGGGGATTTATCGTAACCCATTGTTTTAATTGAAAGGTGAGGGTAACCAGTCCTTTGTTGTTCATAAACTGGTGAGATTATTGTATGTTTCTGCAAATCTTATCTCTTTGTTCTTTCTCCCCTGTTTTTTGTGCGCCTCGTATATCAATCCACATTATTTGGTATTAGAGCTTAGGCTAGTAGTTTGTTCCATCAAATTACAGTCTTTAGTTCGTAAATAAAAAATTCAAATAAAAAGAAAGGGAAAATTCAATTTTTTTTTGAAAATTTCCAGAAACTTTTGAGTTTCTATTTTAATTTGGTGTTTTCAAGCGTTATAATCTTGTTCCCTAGTGTTTTTAGTTACATGTCTTTATTTTTGAGTCAATCCGGGTTCTTTTGGTCTATTCACCATAGTTGACATTGAAGGTGTAGAACTAGAGTTCATAGGGTTGAAATTTAGGGCATGTTTTGGGCATAAAAATTAGAGAGGTTTTTTCGCTATAGCAAATGGATAACGTGGTTGAAGTTTTTTTCAAAACAGATTTTTTTAAAGGTTGTTAGGTTTTGAAATGTTGCAAGTGTTCTTGAGTGTTCTTCATATCTTCATATGAAGAAGATGAAGAACTAGTGTGTTTGATCCGACATCCTCAAGTGGAAGTGTTAATTTGGTGCTAAAAGTTTAGAATCTTATTTCCCAATTCATTAGGACCCTAGATATCAAATTTCGTTCAATTTTGGGTTTATTTGGAGGGGTTTGGAAATTGGTGTTCTTGGTGAGGTTTATTTCTGGATCATTGTGGATCATCAATTTTGGTGTTGTTTGATCCATATTAGGTGAGTTTTGAGTTGAAAAGGATTTAGTACATGGCGAATGACCTTTTAGGATAAGTATTAGGTCTCATTTATGAAAGGGGACCACAAAAGAAAATTCCCATCAAAACACCAAGCAATCTGCCAAGGACGGTGGACTGCCCTTGAGAGATGGCAGTGCAGCCCTTGAGACGACTGTGGGTCCGGCAATGGACAGCGGTCAGCCTGGGATTTTAATTTTTCCACTACCCAAGACGACGGTAGGGTGGTTTGGACGGCGGTGGGGTGGTTTGGATGGCGGTCTGCAGACTTAGATAGCGGTCAATATTGATCAAATTCAGCCCCAAACTTGTTCTAAAAAAATTGGAATCTATGTTCTTCAAATCAATTGAAGGTTTAATTCTATAGCTTACATTTTAATTCGTATCTTCCTTTCATGATTTCGAAAGCTAGTTCACAACTGGTAATTATACTACATAGTTATTAATTATCTCTTAGAGTCCATTTCTGTTTGTACTATTTCATTCAAGCTTTTATTAATTACATAATCATTGAAACTTCTTAGTTTAAGTCCGGCTATTCCTTAATATGTTGTATGCCTATAAGGATCGATTCTTCCATAAAACTTGAAACCTTGATTGTTTGTGAAAAGCTAGTTGGCTAACAACTTTAGGAACGAAGCCTAAGATGTCAGTTGAGCGACATATATGAGTGAATGTTAGGCTTTTTCTACTAACTTGGTTTTCTAGTTTTATAGGATACGATTTCACAACAACAATTGGAAACAATTCAAGAATGGGAGAGCTCCGGGCATACAATAGAGTCTCTTAGCAAGAAAATGACCCAAATGTTCAGGGCCATAGCAAGTATAAGTTCTAGGATGGATGTTTTGGAGAGTAACCAAAGTAGAGGACATTAATCGTACACTGTTCATGACGAGAGCCGGGGTAGAGATGTAGACACTTCACCTATATTCTCCCCAGATCGACTATTGAAGATGAATAAACAACGGTAAGGAAAAGCACCCATTCAACAACCTACCAACTTTCATATGAGTGTCAATCCAATCCTGAGAGCAGGCCCACTTCTGTACAAAAATCTACCTATACCACCCCCAGCTCCCCACACATATGACCAACCACAAAGGCCACCAAAAATCCCTCCCTAATTTACACAACAAACACCTATGTATGAACACCAACCACTTAATCCACAAATGACTACCATCCCACCTCCAAATACACTTCACTAAGATCGCTTGTATAGTAACCCATCATATAAATACAATGATGAAGGTTATGGTTATGGAGTTTTTCCTAAGAATGATGGTTATGAAGGTTTGCATTACTATGGAACTAGTTAAGGAGGAATTAGGAGCCGGGGCAGGAACCAAGGCATAGGAATCCATGGCCACGGAGGTAGAGGAGATAGAAACCAGGGTTGAGGGTATATGATGGGAGACTAGGAGGAGCCGTATGGTGGAGGACATAAAAGAAGAGGTGATACCGGGTGTGGCATTAATACCATTAAGCTCACATTACCCACTTTCAAGGGAGGTAGTGATCAGGAGGACTTCATTACCTGGAATCTCCAAATGAGAGGATATTCCTTACAAACAAAGTTATAGAAGTGATGAAGCCCAAATATACCATTACCAATTTAAAAGATACACTTTAACTTGGTGGGAAGAGCAAGTAAGATTGAGGGCCATGACTAACAACTTCGTGATACCTATTTGGCCAGAATTGGAAGCACTAATGGAGGACAAGTATGTTCCCCTTAATTATCTTGGGGACATGCTCAAAAAGATGTATGCACTACACCAAGGTTCCAAAAGCTTGGAAGAATACTATGATGAATTCGAAGGGTTGATAATAAAGTCCAAGCTTGAGGAGCCAGTGATACACTTTACCAATGGGCTGAGGGATGACATCTCAAAGTCTATGAGGAAATAAAGAAATAGGTGATAGCAGGTGTGGCATTAATACCATTAAGCTCACACCATGCACCTTCAAGGGAGGTAGTGATCCAAAGGACTTCATTACCTGAAATCTCTAAAATAAGAGGATATTCCTCACAAACAAAGTTATAGAAGTGATGAAGCCCAAATATGCCATTACCCAGTTCGAAAGATACGCTTCAACTTGGTGGGAAGCGCAAGTAATAATGAGGGCCATGAATAACAACTTCGTGATACCTATTTGGCCAGAATTGCTAGCATTGATGGAGGACAGGTATGTTCCCCCCAATTATCTTGGGGACATGCTCAAAAATGTGTATGCACTACACCAAGGTTCTAAAAGCTTGGAAGAATACTATAATGATTTCGAAGGGTTGAGAATGAAGGCCAAGCTTGAGGAGCTGGTGCAACACACAGTGATACGCTTTACAAATAGGCTGAGGGAAGACATCTCAAAGCCTATGAGGCTTAAGCACTATCACACACTTAATTAAGTCTTCCATGACACAAAATAAACTTGAAACAGATTTGAAGATTGAAAGGAGTTACAAAGGCAAGGGAACTTCCGCATTGTGGAACAAAGGAAGTGCAAAGTGGAATTAATCCTCTAAATATAACACTTCTAAGGAGGGAGGCCAGGGAGTTCAAGCCAAGGGTGAATCCAAGGCGTACTTCAAGCCCAAGGAAAACTACAGAGCCCGAAAAGGTAACATTACTAAATTCTTTACTCCAAAACTCTGTACTATATAATGTTTTAAGTGTCATGGTCAAGGACACATTGCGACTGAGTGTCAAAACCGGAGGGTGATCATAGCCTTTTGAGAGGGGTACCAAAATAGGAGCAAAGATGACTCTAGGGAGAGGGAAGTGAGAATGAGGAAGAGTATGAGTCAAGTAGTGAGTGGAATGGGGAAACTATAGGACCTATTATAGGGATTATGATGAGATGATTCAACCCTTTAGGTGATGAGGACTCAAAATTCCTACCCGATAAAAAATACTTTTCATACGTAGTTAGATGTTTAATATGTTTATGACGAGGGAGGAATCGGATAAATGGGATAACTTATTCCATACTAGGTGCAAGGTCAGGAAGAACATATGCTCATTGATCATAGATCGTGGGAGTTACACCAATGTAGTAAGTCAGTCGTTAGTTGATCATTTGCAGTTAACCACAAAAAATTACCTAAAGCTATAATAGCTCAACGATAGTGGTGAAATGAAAGTATGGAAGCAAACAAGCCTCGAGCTTAGCATAGGCAAGTATCAAGACGAACTTGTGTTTTATATAGTACCCATGCTAGCTTGGCACCTTTTTCTTGGAAGACCTTGGTAGTTTGATCGAGATGTGACTCACTCCATTGAGGGGAAGAAACATATACTTGCTCCTCTAACACCTTATCTAGTATCCTATCTTTTATTTTGCAGAAATATGTTTTTTTATTTCCGAAAGAGATGTCGAGTGGGTTTCAACCCTTAAGGGGGATTAAGCACCAAATAGACTTTTTGTCGGGATCTCAAATCTTGAAAAGGCCATCTTATATAAGAAACCCTGTTGAGATCAACAATTTTCTCAAAAATTAATCTTTGAAGTAGGTACCATCAGATTCGCATAAGACCGAGAGATGAGTGAAAGACAGTGTTCAAAATGAAGTTTGGGCTATACGAATGGATGGTTATGCCTTTCAACCTAACTAGTGCACTAATTACCTTAATGAGACCCACGAACCACATTTTGAATCTATTGATAAATGAGTGTGTCATCATTTATTTTGATGACATACTTGTCTATAGCCGATCGGTGGAGGAACATGTGCAACATATGAGAAAGGTATTTGAAATCATAATGAGAGAGAAACTTTTTGTGAATCTCAAGAAATTTTATTTCAGTGTAAACAAAGTTGTGTTCCTCGACTTTGTTGTGAGTACTGCTAGAGTAGAAGTTGAAAAAGAAAAGATTGAGGCCATTAAATCTTGGCCAACCCCTCCAATGCTACCGAAGTCTATAGCTCTCATGGGTTGGAAAGTTTTATAGGCTGTTTGTTAAAAACTTCAATACTTTAGCAGCTCTATTGACTAGGTTAATCAAGAAGGATGTCCCCTTTATTTTGGGAGAAGAACAAGACAAGACTTTTCAGGCCTTGAAGTCTATCTTATGTTCAGCACCATTGCTTCAATTCCCAACTTTGATAAGATGTTTGAAACTAAATGTGATGCCTTGGGGGTTGGTATTAGTGGTGTCCTAATGCAAGAAGGCAAGCCTTGGGCCTATTTTAGTGAGAAATTTAAGGGGGTTGCCTTGAACTACTCTACCTATGACAAAGAACTCTATGCGCTTGTGCGGGTATTGTCCAACTGACAACACTATTTATGACATAAAAAGTTTGATAAGGACTGACCATGATTCTTTAAAGCATCAAAAGAGTCAGTCAAAGTTGAATAAGAGACATGCAAAGTGTGTGGAGTTTGTTGAGACATTTCCTTATATGATCCAATACAAGCATGGCAAGGACAATGTGGTGTGGATGCTCTATCACAGTGGTTCGTGTTGGTCAACACTCTTGTGTCTAAACTAATTGATTTTTAAAGTCTAAAGGAATTCTATCGTACGGATCTGACTTTGAGAAAAATTATTGAGAACTTAGTCGTAGCAACTAGGTTGACAGGTTTCAGTTTTTTGATGGGTTCTTGTTCAAGGATGGATGAAGTTTTGTGCCCAAGAGCTCATGGAGGGATTTATTCATGAAAGAAGCTCATAGTGAAGGACTGATGGGTCATTTTGGAGTCACCAAGACTCTTGATATGCTGGCAGAACAATCCTATTGGCCCAAGATGAGGAGAGATATGGAGCACATATACAGACAGTGTCTACACTGCAAACAAGCTAAGTCAACAAGCCATGCTCTTTGCACTCCTAGTGGTCTTTGGTTTGATATTTCCATGGATTTTTTGTTGGGACTTCCTAGGACTAAAGAGGGTCATGAAAGCATTTTTGTAGTTGTTGATAGGTTTTCAAAGATGTTGCATTTCATCTCTTGTCATAAGACTAATGATGCTCCTTATGTGGCGTCCTTATTTGTTACTAGTTTTTTCAGGCTTCATGGGGTACAAAGACTATCGTTAATGATAGGAATTCTAAATTCCTTGGGTATTTTTGGAAGAGTCTGTGGGGTGCAGTTAGCACCAAGCTCTTGTTTTCTACTTCTTGTCACCCTCAAACTGATGGTCAAACAGTGGTAGTAAATAGAACACTTTGTAATATATTGTGTTGTGTTATTAGAGGTAAACCAACTTCTTGGGAAGAACGACTACTCTTATTTGAATTTTCATACAATAGGTCATTTCATTCCTCTATTAATATGACTCTATTTGAAGCTTGTTATAGTTAGAACCCTTTACTGCCTCTTATGTTAACCCCTTTGTCTAGTGATTTTGTGATAAGTCTAGATGCAGAGAAGCGGGTAAAAGAGATGTTGAAGATCCACACTCAAGTAAAGGAGGCTCTTGATCGAACCAACTCAAAACTAGCCCAAAAGAAAAATCAAGGTTGGAAAAGGTGATTTTTCAGCCAGGCTATTGGGTATGGGTACACGTTCGAAAGAAGATATTTCCCATGAACACAAGGGGAATCTAAGCCCCACCAGGGACGTTTCATTCAACTACTCAACACATTAATGACAATGCCTACAAACTTGATTTTCCATGTGAGTATAATGTCCCTGATGTGTTTAATATTGTCGAATTGTCTCTTTGTGGTGTAGCGAATGCATGGATTCGAGGAAGAATCCTCTTTAAGAAGGGGA
Source organism: Withania somnifera (assembly GCA_039654485.1). Lineage (NCBI taxonomy): Eukaryota > Viridiplantae > Streptophyta > Magnoliopsida > Solanales > Solanaceae > Withania > Withania somnifera. The sequence goes on along the minus strand of JBDJHY010293123.1, from coordinate 2,701 downwards.
GTATTATACGAGCATGGATACCACCTACCTGTCCTATCCTTTCACATAGAGCGAGGCTAGGGAGTTGTAGGAATTCCAAGCTACCATGTGGAAGAGTAATGCTTGGGGAGCCTCTTTCAAGCCAAGTCAAAAGGTATTCAAACTATGGAAATCATGTGAGTTGTAAGATATGGATACTCCAGTACTTAAGGGGCATAATTGAAGATTCCAGAACTTTAGGGGCTACTTTAAAGATTACAAAATATTAGGGCCAAAGTGCCATTATTGCAAACTTGTAATAAGTATAAATATTAGAGTTTGAAGTATTTGTCAGTAGTCTTTGATGAAAATATTTGAACTCCTTGAGAACCTATTTATTAGCATAGCATATCTTTTAGATGTACTCTAGCATAATCATAATAAGTAATTGAGAGTGGATTCCCTTATTTGCAATTGTAACTTCTTTTCGCATTCAATTGAAGGTTTTCATTTTGTGGATATAATTTATTTTCTATTGATTTCTTGTAAGGGATTTTTCATAACCCATCAGTTCAATTGAAAAGTGAGGATAACAGTCCCTTGTTGTTCATAAATAGGTGAGTTTATTGTATGTTCTCGCATATTTTTTCTCTTTATTTCTTTCTTCCTCGTTTTTTGTGTTCCTCATATATTGATTTGCATCAATACATATCCATTGAGGATATCAGTGATACCACTACGCTGAGGCATTGGACGCCATGACTTTTTGAGTATGGATTGATGATATTATTGTTATGAGGCATTAGATGCTAGACCATGAGACCCTTGAGGCTCTGTGATTATGGGATGTGAGATTATCATGACGTTAGAGATTATATGTGGTTAGTGTACCTCCGTGGACCTTGCCTCTGGGCTACAATGATGCGGGGGAGTGGGGGTATAAGAAGGAGTAGGGATATACTGAGATCCATTAGGGTATCCTTCTATGGATTCTTCCTGCTGGACCTATGGGTACTGGAGGATAAACTTAAACAAGACTTGATACTTCATGTGTATAATTATTTTTCTGCACTTGTTTTCTTCAATGTACCCCTGGTTGTATAGGTGGCCTACTGGTGAGCTTGATTATGTGTTTAACTTATTTATTATATTATTGATTTCCTATTTAGTTACTGTAGCGTTACTTTTGGGAAGTTTTGGTTATGCGGGATAATTGTTCTTTATATCATTGATTATTCATCCATCTCTTATTTAAGGTTAACGGTATACGGTCCATATTCGCTCCATAACTTTTACTTAATTCTTGATATTGTTATTATTCACATATACTGTTGCACGGACTCCGGGTACATCTTCTTTTATTTCTTGAAATCCCATTATGCGATTTGCTAGTGATGACATATTTTACTTGTTAATTGATTTTTATCTGAGTATCTAGCTTTCATGATGTACTATTTTCTTCTGTGACCCTACTTTATTGTATTCTGCTATTTAATATATTTATTATTGTTATATGCCTAGTGGGCCTTCGAAGCCTATTGGGTACGGGTTGCTTCGACAACTCGTACTCATACTGCACTTTTTATGTGCAGATTCGTGTACAGGTGCCCGACCTTGATTCACAGATTATTGTTCGTGCATATTTTACTAATTTTCAGAGACTCAGGGTGAGCTTGGCGTCCATATTTTCCATCTTCTCTTCAATATTAATTTTTGATCTCCATGTATTTTCGGAGATACATTTGTATTAGACATTTGATTCCTTGTTCTGTACTTAGAGGTTTTGTATTAAACTGATACTAGGTTTTGGGCATTGTTGATTCTTTATACTTATGCTTCATTTATACATTTTCTATTATACTTGTACTTTCCGCTTTTGATGTAGTAGTCCTTTGCTTCAGCTTCGGACTACAGGGTTGGTTCTCCTACTGGTGGTATAGTAGGTGCCATCATGATTTGAGAAATAGGGTCGTGACAGAAAAGATTTAGGTATAGTGGTAACATGAAAAGTAGTAGGACGGGTGGTTTAGGTAGTTAGTGGATTCTGGAAAATTTGAAAGGGGCTTGGATAGGTAATTGATGGGTTCTATACATTTGTAGGGGATTTGGATGGTAGGGGTGAACTTATAGGGAATTTTTTCATTTGGATTGAAAATGAGAGGGGTGTTTTTTCATGCCCCCGATCCTACACCCTTGGCATAACATAGTGCCTGAAACTACAAGTGGCTCCAAGCTACCCTTTGGACTAACATAAAGCATAAAACTTACACTTAAAAGTAATGCAGAAGATGATGCATAGGCTACATAATGACCCTCATGGTCATTTATGATAAATAAGCATTGTATTGCATCTTAGAGCGTTTCAGCAGTTTCCCAAATTCATTTATGACTTGCTAGGACCGACAGTTCGGATCCCTGGCGACTCGGTTTAGAAATATCTCAAATTCCTTATTTTAGAGCCTAAAGTTAAGTATTCATTTACCAAAGTCAACTTTCCTTCAAGACGACCTCAAATATAAATTCCAATAGTTCCATTAGCTCCAAAATGCCAAACAAAGTTGAGATTGACCTTAAGCTTGTGTTTTGGAGGTTTCGTTTGCTATTTATGCGAATTTGTGGAAATTATTTAAGTTTTAGCCTTAAAGTGGAGTTTGTGTGGAAACTCAATGTTCTGAGTCTCAGATTGGAATTCTGACGCTTCCAGAAGGTCTGGAATGATGAATTTAAGGGAGGTGTTGGTTTA
>JBDJHY010293073.1:0-10040 GCA_039654485.1 Withania somnifera | reverse complement strand
AATTCTCATGTTGTATCATGCATTCAGTCTCCTCCACACTCCATTGCACAGTTGGCTCTCCATGTTGATAAACAATAAGTTTGATAGCTAAGGGTTTTAAAGGCTGTTTTGGTAGTTTTTGGGTGTTGTTTTGTAGGATTTGGGAGTAGTTTAGGGTAGTAGGGGCCTGGAAAATCTCATGAGGAGGCTGTCCAGTGGCTTGAGAGGCCATGAGAGGGCTGAAAGATGGCCAAAAAGAGAGGAAGAAATCGCCAAGCTAGAGAGAAGAATCTCTCAATCATCCGTAGGGTTTGGGGTTTTTTTCCCACCTTTTTAGGGTTGCTGTTTTGTGTGAAAATATGCTACTAATTTAGTTTCTCCTTTGTATTACTAGTCAAGGAAATGGATGCCTCAATAGTGTTTTTCTTTTGTGCATTATCCCTCTCCTTTTGCTGGACTTCCTTTTGTAATGTCTCATCAGTATCCCCTCCTTGCTTTGCTTGTGTCAGCTCTCCGTGCTAAACTTTTTTTCTTTTTACTTAATAATTTCCTCAGCAGCCTTATCAATGGCTTCATCTACTAGAGATTGCATGTTGGGACTTATTATTTCTGAAGTGAGTAAGCTTGATCACTAAGAAAAATTTTAGCATCATGGTTAATTCTAAATCTTCTGTTTGTGGGATTCCCTACTTTTCCTCTTGGATATCTTCTGTTAGGTCTCATGTAGCTCTTATTTAAATTTTCCTCTCCATCTTCCTTATCATTCCTTTAGACATACCCTTTCTCATTGACATACTAATTGTTTTATTTAAGTTCTGGTACACTCGACATTCCTCCTCCTTATGAACTTGAAATTTATATTTAAAACAGTATTTTGGCAAAATATCATACTGAATCTTGATTCTTTCAACTCTAATTTCCTCTTATTGTTATCCACCACCTGCAACTTAATAAATATGGAAGCTTCTCCGTGAGATCTACTTGTACTTTAACTCTAGCGCATCCTGATATATTTTTATTTACTGTAGATAAATCCAAAAGCAAAGGTTTCCCATAGTAGATGCTAATAATAAGATTGATTCCTTTACAAAATAGGTAGATAATAGCTTTGGAAAAGATGTCCAGTCTATTTCCTGAGTAGTATCCTCTTCAAGTTTGAATTTGGCATCACAAATAAATATCCTCATCTGATATGATTCCCCGTCCCTTGCTACAATATAATACGTATTTTTTGACATAATGTTTATGAAATCCTCCATTCTGTTAAATCTCATAAGTAGATGTCTACTTCTTAACAAACCAATTTGGCATTCACCTTTAATCTTGTATTTATTTGGGATTTGAATTCGAAGATCATCTAGCTCTTGCCATCCATATGAGGACTTTCCCACCAGTTCATATTGTAAGTTCTCAATGATGTTCATCTGTTGAAGCTCTTCTTCCCACCATGTAATTCTATGCACTCCAATAACAACTATAGGTTTCTTAATGGAAATTGGTTCAACTCTAGGTTTTCCTTCCATAATGGCTTTCTTCTCTGAATTAGTCTTTATTAAATCCAAGTATTTCACCCTATCTACATTGACAGGATTATTTGATAGTATGAGTTTGCGATTGTTTAGGAAAAATAGGGTCCTGTAGTACTTCCTTACTTAAACTTTTTAGGAATTGGTCAAGTGAATTGAGAGAGAGAGGTGATGATCATCCACGAGTGGTGGATGATCATGGAAATCAAGTGGTATGGCGGCGGCTAGCAAAGTTTGTATTTTTTCTAAAGTATCCTTATAATTTTCAAAATAGTTGTATCATGAGTTTGATTTTCTTACTAATGTCCCTCCTTTCCCTTTTTCCCTTAGTTTAGTATAAATAGGTATTTTTTTTATTTCATTTAGTAGACTTAGTTGAAATGATGTGTTGAATTTGTTTCTCTTTGAGAGAGTTAATGTGACTCGAGTCTTTTTAGAAGATAGAGTATGGGAGAGAGTACTTGGTGAAGTCTCTTTTGAATATTGTTGACAAACACGGATTTCTAAGAAGTTAATTTCCTCGAGGTCTCCATACGAGTGTAATGCTTGATTAGGATTAATCAATAAGGTTTTAGTATTTGATACGCCCTTTAATTTTATTGGTTTCCCATCTTTACTTCCTTGTTCCTCTATCATTTGTTGTGTGTTTTTGCTTCAGCAATTATGTACCATCACAACTGGTGATAGCCAGACCTCAAGCCAATCTTACAAAATACTGTGGCACCCTGCAACAATTTAAATAAATTATTAATCCGAGGAAGGGGATACTTATTCTTAACAGTAACTCAGTTAAACTACCTGTAGTCAATACAAATCCTTATAGACCATCCTTTTCTTATACGAACAAAACATGAGCACCCTAAGGGGATATACTTGATCTAATAAATCCCTTATCTAGTGAATGTTGTGATTGTCTTTTTATTTCCTTGAACTCAGGGGGTGCCATATGACATAGAGGAATAAAAATCTTAGAGACCAGCTCTAAATCAATACAAAAATCAATATCTATATTAGAAGGAACACCTAGAAGTTTAGTAGGGAGGACATCTTGAACCTTATAGATAATTAGAATAGATTCTAAAGGAGGAGTGTCAACATTAGTATCGCGAATGAAAGCCAAATAGGAACGACACACTCGCTTGGTCAATCTCTGAACACAAAGGAAGAAAATCACCTTACTAGGATAGGCACCACAAGAACCATTGCACTCTATCTTCAGAATACTAGGCATATCTAGAGTAAGAATCATGGTATAACAATCCAAGACTGCATGATGAGGAGTACATACCTAGAATGACATCAAAATCTACCATATCTAGAATAATTAAGTCTATCCAAGTATCATACCTCACTATAGAAACAACACAGGATCGGTACACCCGATCTACCACTAAAAGAGATCTTACGGGTATAGAAATATGAATAGGCATAGGTAGAGAATCACTCATCATATTAAAACTAATAGCAAAAAATGTAGATACATATGAATAGGTAGATCCAGGATCAAATAATACTGATGCAGGTCGACGATTCACTAGAACAATACATGTAATCACTACACTAATGCCTCTCCTCTAGACTAGCTAGAAAAGCATAACAATGGCTTCCATAAATGGTCTGGATCTCCATACGAAAAATAGGGCCTCAGTGACATAAGCTACTATGATGAACCAGCTGAATCGAAACAACCACAAGAACCTAGCCAAATAAACACATGCATCGTTACGACCATCATATTATAAAACTAAGATCATTCAAATTCTTCTCATAAGAATCCCGAAAGTAGTCATACCACCTCAAAACTCAATATAAGAAATGCTCTTCCATAACTTACCATACTTGTCATTCTTCCATTTAATAAGTTGACCCTACACAACTTTGATTTTTCCTTCTATCAATGATATAAACATCTATTCCAATAAAAACTAAACTATCCTTGTTGATATACTCACTACGTGTGACTGTAGTAAGGATTCTAACCTCAGTTGAAGCATTACCATCCGCATAATACACTAAGAAACCCATCCATAATATGACAAATCGTAAATGTCAAAAGTTACCATGCATATTACCCAGTCATGTTTGTTATACCATTCCCAACTATAAAACCACTTTTCATACTAGGTATGCCACGTATGCTCTATTTCCACTGTCGAATAACTAATGACAGAAAATAAGATGTTCAGAAAGTATATTTCCATATAAATATCCATAAAATGTTTCATTGAACCAGGACCTTAATCTTTGAATCACAAAATAGTACAAGTCAGGATATACATACTTCTTATAAGTCCACCACTTCCTCTTTAGTGCCAAGTCGCATATCGAAACCACATGATGAAGCCCCAACTGTATTGTCAATTCCATGACCCAACAATGACTCCATAATCAAACATACAAACAACACAAGATAAGAGTGAAAAAACAAATAAATCATTTCCTAAAATTTTTGTAGTCTCTTAAGGATAAGTAACACATGTATCCATACTGTTCCACGAGTCTCTACTAAACTTTGGCTTGTATAGTATGAGACTTATGAATCTAGTGCTCTGATATCAACTTTTCACGACCTAAAATTCCAAGTCGTGATGGAACCTGTCTCAATCCACCTAGTCTGATAAGATTACATAATACTATAAGGGTAAATGCATAAGATAATAAGTCAGCGAGAAGAAAAGAAGGTATAAAACAAAAATTCCAATAACAAACCACCTAGAAACTGAAGTTTCCATGTACAAGCCACTAATAAGAAATATTAATATGATACAAATAAATAGTCTCAAATTTCCCTAATTATTAATAAAATAAAATTAAATACATAGATATGGAAGTCCATAGTGTATGTTGGATTGCAATCAACTACTTCTGTATCTCTCAAAATTCAACCTTAAATTGTGATTTAAGGAAGGACAAATCAAGCTACTCCAGGCTGAAAACCTACATAAGTGTATAAAGCCAAGGGAGTAAGTATAAAAATAAAATAATGGGTACCCATCAAGTATCCCTAGTTGGTTCTAAAATAAAGTGGTGACGAGCACCACTACCCTGACACCTCGACTATGAACCTCCTATAACACCAAGATGCAACAAATATCATAATCTAACAATTTATAATTACATCAAGGCATAGGGGATAAGAACAATAAAGCTATTTATACAACAGGAACAAACAATATTAATCTAAAATCAGCTAATAAAGCATTAACACAAAGTCCCACGGACTATCGTTAAAATACGGTACATATATCGCCTTATCATATATCTCAACAGATAAGTACCAACATTAATAACATATATAGAATTGAAGCAAATCTCAAGTGTCAAGATCTCACCCTCGGCCTTTCCCAAGCGTAGGTTTCCCTAGTCGAGTCAACTTACAATTTGTGGGAAAATCCAACTAGTCATACCATAGACTCGCGAAGGTAGTCGATCATCACTCATCTTAGTCCTAATACACAAGTCCACCCGCGTTAGGAATGGTACATCAGACACAAATGAGAAATGGATTCGTGGATAGTATTCTAAATGAAATAGGTTAAGGTAAATATGAACTCTACTCAATTCTAAAATCCATGTCAGTTGCTAACGTACATGTCTACCTGCGATAGAAAGAGTACATCTGACACTGCCGAGAAATGGACTCATAAGATAGATTTTGAAATAACTAGACTAACATCAATTTTTTACTCATAACTAATACATAATCATCTCATAAATAAATGCATAACCATCATGTAAAGCTATTCCATACCATCCTTGAACACTTCACTCATTCCCCAACACACAAGTCCAATCTCGGTTTAAAGGATACATTTGATGCAATCGACAAATAAAGTTATTGGAAAGGTTTTTAATAGGTAAGCCAAGGTAAAAGGAGTCATCACTTAGTCTATTGTCCTTGTCAGTACCTAACACATGAGTTTATCTTCAGTAGGAAAGGTACATCCGATGCAATCGAGAAATAGACCCGTAGGAGGGGTTTTGAAGGATTAGATCGGGTAAACAGTAACCAAACCATTGTACCTGTACTTTTTTTCCCATCTCATTCACATTCATTTATGTATTTTCTTATTTTCTCATCATAACTAGGAGGTGTTTTCTTATTCTAAATGTCATAAATCCAACAAAATAAAGAGGGCAGTATAATTTTCGTAGATGGTAAATGCCATGTAAAAGCTAAATAAATACCCATACCACATATGTGCACATCACAATAATTTCAGTATAAGCCTGGAACCTTGCTCGCATATCCTCAATAGCCTCATATCATAGCAATGTCGGTACGAGGCCTCAATCCTACTTTCACATCACCATATTATAGCAATGTCGGTATGGACCTCGGCCTTTACTTTTATATTATCTTTATTCTTATATTATAGCAATGCCAGTAGGGACCTTAGCCCTTGATTTTATTTCATTGTAATTCCCAGATAATAGTAAAATCGGTATGAACCTTGGTAATTTGTTTCATATCATCAATATTTACTTTACCATGTTGCAATCTAGAGTCCAAAAAAAATTATAATATCATGAGTAAAAGGAAATCCCATCGAATCTCATATCAACTCACGGAAATAAAGCCCACACATGGGTATAATCTTAAATCAAATATCAATCAAGTGCATAATACCCCATCCGTATATCACAAATACTATGCAACATCTCAACTTAATAGATGATAAATAATTCAAGCCTTTATCACTATTTTATTTCTTTATTTTAACTCTACATGTTGACTTTGGTGTTTAAGTGAATACTCATCACTTCACCCACATGGACACCCCTAAATATTTTTCATTACTTCCAATTACAAGAACCTAACACATCAAAGTCTAAGACACTTTGTAGAAGAGTCAAAACCTCCACTTACCTTAAAGTGAAGAACATAATCAAGCGAGACTTTCCTACATGTTGAACCTCTAAATCTATAAAATGTCAAATACAAATTAAGTATGAGAAAGTATGAAAAATGATACCAATATTGCCTATTTTTTAAATTGAGTCCAAAATTGGCCCTATAAAGTCATAATCAAGGGTCAATCGTAAAAATAAAATTTTATTCAAAAATCATGTTATCATGTTTTTGGGATCTCACTAGTATTGAAAATCAGCCTCAAAAACTCTAAGTAAAAATTCATGGAACAACCCTATTGGGTTTGAAAATTCAAGTTTCGATGTTAAATTTATGAATAAATTGAGGTAAATGAGGTATAGATGATGAAAAAGGCTTACCCAAGTGTTTTCTTCAAAAGCCTTTTTTTTAAAATCTCCTAAATAGAGTTTGTAATGTTTAACAATGGATAATAAGGAAGAAAAGAGTTCTTTTAGATTTTATGCACTGCCAGGAATTTAACTCTATACGAACGCGGCCAACCCAGTGCATTTGTGACGAGTAAACCGACCCAAACCCAAAAACCTTTTATACAAACACGGCCGACCCAACGCATTAGAGAAGAGGAAAGCACTTGCACCAGATAAGAACAACACTCAAAATCAAAAACATTGAATTGATGTCACGTCCCAAAATCTCGGGTTACGATGGCATCTACAACTCTCCTGTAGACAAGACTAACCCTATAGCCCGGAGCTATGCGCAATGGGCTATAAGATCTCAAAACAACCAAAGCATCAAGGGAAAAAATACACGATACATAACAGCGAAAGACAACAAGGAATCATACAAAACTCAAATCCCAAAACCTGGTGTCAGTGGCATGTGGAGCTACTGTACAGGATAAACAAAAGATACAAATACAAATCTCCTGTAAAAGATAATACAATGCAGGTCCTGCTGTGGACCGAATAAAGCAAGCCAAATTCATGAAAACCACGGTTGGCTCGGACGACAAAGCGCACCATAATCTCTGCAGTCAGCTAGATCTACTTCGTACGATCACGGCGTCGCTGATAACCCCTGCCCCTATCTGCAACATCAAAAAAAGATACAAAAGTGCAGTATAATTACCAAACAAGGTACCTAGTAGACATCATCAACCGACTGGGTTAAAATATAATGCAAGGAAGTAAAACAGGTCGATAATAGTACAGAAATAATAAAAAACCAGTAAAGTTAATAATAAGCAAAAAGTAAGATATCAAATGTGCCAGTAGTAGAACTACATGAACTCAACACGATAGATACAAACTACAGAGTCCAAAACACGAAATGCATAACGAAGTAAGGAAACATATCTGTGCTCCAGCTCAGCCAACCTCACTAACCATGATACCATGTATGCAAGAACCACGAATAAGGATCGAATAGAAGGATACCACTAAATGTAAAATAAAAGTAAAAACACAAGAACCTATCGGCGTCCCATACCACCAGTTAGTACAAACAGCACAGCATAACCTACCTGGCGCCCCATCCAGCCGGTAGGCACAAACAACATAACAAATTTCACTGTGACTCCCCTCTTAAGCCCAGTGAGCACACACCATACCTAAAGAAATACACTGGGTGCGGGAAAGTAAAGTAGAATAGTATCAACCTCGGGCACACACCCCCTGTAAGTGCCAATAACAAAATGAGGGCCCAGCCCTTTAGTTCCAATAATCTAAATGAGAGCCCAGCCTTTCAGTACCAATAACAAAACAAGGGCCCAACCCTTTATTACCAATAATCAAAACGAGGGCCCAGCCCTTTAGTTCCAATAATCAAAATGAGGGCCCAACCCTTTAGTGCCAATAACCAAAACAAGGGCCCAGCCCTTTAGTGCCAATAATCAAAACGAGGGCCCAGCCCTTTAGTACTAATAATTAAAATGAAAGCCTAGCCCTTTTGTGCCAGTAACAGTCCAAACAGTAATATACAAGAGTATCAATATAGTAGAAGCAAGAACCATCTTTCTTATGCAGGAACGCGATAGGGGAACCCTAGAGAGAAACACTAGGGAGGATAAACCATTTGTCTAGAAGTCCTCTAAATGATCTCTCTTCGACCTAAGCTCAGCTGGTGGCATTCTATAAGGTGGAATGGAAATAGGTTGAGTAGATGAAATGAGGTCGATATAAAAGTCTATCTCCCTGTTAGGAGGAACTCTGGGTAAATCCTCACAAAACACATCTATAAACTCCTTAAGAAAAAGAACTTAATGAATATCTAGAATCTTGGACACAAAGTCCTGGACTCAGATTAGATGGTAGATACAACCCTTGAAAATCACCTTTCTAGCTTTAAGGAAAGAAATGAACCTACCCTTAGGAATAACTAATAAAATAAATAACAAGGAAAACGAAAAATAAACAGATTCTAAGATCAGCCAAAGGCCACCAGCTAAGAGCTCATCTCACCACACTTGTCGTGTAACAGCTAAGGCAGTTTCCAGGGTTAGTGGCCTCCACACAATGGCCGGGACCAGGACATGCAACCCTTCACCCTCTATGCCCTCTCACAGGCCCCCCCAGAATCCAACAATGAATATTAATAAAGAAATGAGGATCAACCTAAATAACCCAGCCAACACTACTAGCCATATCACAAGCATAATGATATTAACCAGTCTACAATGCACAAATTAAACCTAGCCTACCTGGACGCCGGTGAAAATCTTCAAATTGCGTGTACGGTGGACCTGAAGCTCAAACACGGTCGATATCCCTTAAAACTATACAAATTACAAGTCCCGAAGTTAAAATATGAATAATAAGATCCATATTGCACTAGCAACTAGGATCGGGAAGTGGGGCCTGCCCATCAGCGCGTAGCCCTCAGCTCGGGAGGACTCGTGGTCCAAAAATGAGCTCAAGAAGAGACTGAGAACGTAAAGGCAATGAGTTGAAATAAGAGGGTGAAGCCCTATTTAAAGGGTAGGGGCTGCTGGGGTGAACCTCGCCAAGGTGACTTCGTCAAGGCGACCTCGCCACGGCGGCCTCACCAAGGTGACCTCAAGGCGCTAGCATGACTTTTCCAAGGTGACTTCGTGAAGACGACCTCTCCAAGGTGACCTCGGGGTGATGGTGTGACTTGGCCAAGGAGGCCTCACAAAAGTGACCTCTGGGAGCTAGCGTAACCTCGCCAAGGTAGCTTCGTCAAGGTGACCGAGGCTGCCTTGGTAAGGTGGCCTCATCAAGGAGACCTCGGGGCAGCTGAGGTGTTCTGTGATTTGCAAAAACCCCTTTCAAATGAGGGGAAAACTCTGAGGGGTCTCAAGCGAGCATCAGGAGTCCTCAATTCTAACAAACCCACGACGCATTTTGGGTGGAAAAACCTATCATAGAGCAATAACTAGCTAGAACTCAGGAACAACTGGGAAATAAGGATAAAATATCTACAAGCCAGAATACCATAAACCAACTGGGAAATAAAGATAAAACAGCTACACTCAAACAAGTCTAAATAAAGAATGACAGCTACACTCAATCAAGTTTTTAACAATGGTGAACAGCTACCATTTCTATGGAAAACGAAAGAGAAATAACTTACCAACGAGGGAAAGACAAGGGTGAGTTTGGTGATGGACTTCCTTTCGATTTGGTTGAGTTTTGGAACTCAATAGTAAGCTGGACTGAGAGAGATAGAAGAATGAAGAT
>JBDJHY010293062.1:0-10040 GCA_039654485.1 Withania somnifera | reverse complement strand
GAATAGGGTGTCAAGAGTACAAACCTATAAAACCCTACCCAAAGATGTGTTAAATACTATAATTATATCAAATATATGACAAGTCAAAGATCAATAAGTTGTTTCCTATGTCGAAGATGAAACTTCTCCTAACAGCTCCGAACGGACACAAAAATATCAAAATAAAATTTACACATCAAAAGAAAATGATACCCATATTTCTAGGATTCTAGCTTGGTCCAAAATACAAGTCAAAATGGGCCAGTGGGACCTGCATTCTGAAACTTGTAACAAGATATAACAATGGGTTCCTCTAAAAGTAAGGAACACATCCCAAAATTTAGGCTCAAATGGAGTCAAGAATAAGATAAATCAATAAAAAAAGTGAAGAACAAACTATGGGAAGTTATGGGAATAGAGGGAAAAAACTTAAAATAACATAGAGTAAAAACATACAAATAACCGATGAGAAAATAATAATAAGCAATCCTCGATACACTCGCATTATGCTCAAAATCTAGACCAAACTAAAACTCTTCAAATGATAGAAGTTGAGGGGAAAATTTTCCTAAATCTCACAGGTGCACATATGGGGGTAAGACCCATGGTGCCATAGTATGGACCGTAACAGTGTCATGGGAAGCAGACTTGGAAAATAGAGGGTTCAAGCTTAATCTCATGCCTCGAAGATAACCACACAGACTGTACCAAGACCATATGGTCTTTCGTGGAAGACCTCTCAAGGAAAATTCAAAAGAAATATTCAAGGGACCTCAAATTGATACTCGTATGGGACATATGGATATTTGTAACATCTCCCTCATCTAGGATGCATAGGTTAATATATGGACCACTATTGACCATACATACGATTTGATTCTCCATCCAGAACTCTTCATTAATTTTAATGAAGGGTAGTTTGGCCAAATAACTTCCACCCCATCCCAATACTACATTGTTTTAGCCTTTTACTAGGGTACTATATAAACCCACACTTATCCAAATTACTCATTATTATTTTTAAATTCTCAATAACTCAATCAAATTCTCTCCACTTTAATTTAGGTTTCTTCCCCTTCAAGTTCAAGGATCCAAGATTTTTTTTAGGTTTTCATTTAGAATATTTGGCCACAAAGTGTATTGGTGTTCTATGAGGATTCCCTTTCATCCTCATTCCCAAAACTATGGCTTTTAGTTTAAATTCGTGTTCTCCAAGAACTAGGGTTTTACCCAATTATGACTACTAAGTTTATATTTTGTTTTCCATGATATATTTACATTCATGAACATGTTTTAATAATTATTTATGATTTTTCAGGACTATATTATAGCATTCAAGTTGATCTCAAGTTCATTCATTATTTACATGATTTCATATAAGTATTACAAGCTTATGATCAAGCTATGTATGACATTCAATTTTTCAAGGCTAAAATTTGAATTAATGATTATGATTTGACCTTTTGGTCAAAGGCATGATTTTCTATGCCATGACTAGTTCCAACATATTTACAAACTCAGTATTTTATTATAATTATTGAACTAGTCTATGCATTATGTATAAGTATTGAGCTATCAATCATGCAATGTTATTTTTTGGGATGTAATCAACACTGAGTGGATGTGAGTCACTCACGTGCTAGTAAAATGTTGTACTCATATCCCAGAACTACTTTCCATTGTAGGATAGGGTCATCACCTGCAACAGAGGTTCATACCCTAAGTTAAAAGTATGGTACTTGGATCCAGTTACACTTTTGTTTTAGCTTAGCAAGCTAAAACCCTATTTTATAGTGTAAGGGCTAGCACACTAGACTCCATGTGGCTCGCATGTTATATGTTAGTTAAGAGATACTCCCACCCATTTTTCCACCATATTCATATTTTAGTTTTAGAAGACGATTAAGCATGTTTCATGACTCACTTGTTTACAATAGATATGATTATCTTTTATTGTTATTATAATACATTTTTCAAATATATTTTTAGTTAAATGTGGGTCTTAGCAACTTGGTTATCATGAATCTAATATGATGCATAGTTCTATTAGTTTCTCAGTATAGAACTTGATTAAATTTTGCATATATTTTAATTTTATATTTCGATTCTTCTGTCGTCAAGTTCAATATATATATACAATATTACTCTCATATTCATATTTATTTTTCTTATAAGCCTACATACTCAATATATTTGTAATGACCCTCATGGTAATTTATGAGAAATACACCACATTTTTGCATTCTATAGTATTTCAGTAGCTTTCCTAAGTCATTTACGACTTGTTAGGGATAGTAGTTCGGTTCCCTAGAGGCTCGGTTGAGATTTATCTCACTATGTCTATTTTAGAGCCTAAAATTAAGTACTTGTTGACTATAGTCAACTTTCCATCAAGATGATCTCATAATTAAATTCTGGAAGTTCCATTAGCTTCAAAATGCCAAACAAAGTCAGAATTGACCTTAAGTTCATATTTCAGAGTTTTCATTCGCAATTTGTGCTAATTTGTGGAATTTGGTTGAGTTTAAAGCTTAAATTAGAGCTTGGGTGGTCTCTTGATATATTATTTTACTTAGCCTCCTCTCCCATGACTTTTCGGACCAACCAACACTAATCTGCTTTTGCAAGTCTCTGCATTTTAGAAGCAGAGCATGCAGCAAAATCGAGCAATGGATCAATGAAGAATTCCACTTTGATCGCCTGCTTAGAAGTGGATTCGAACCACTGACACAAGGATTTTTAGTCCTTTGCTCTAACTAGCTGAGCTACCTGAACCACTTTCCTAAAATCTATTTTCTTCATCGAATAGCTCCTTACCTTACCAATTGACTAGTAAGGGAAATTTACTAAATGTCGAAAATAGTGTTTGGAGTGTCGGAATAGAATTTGGACACTTTTATCAGCTCTAAAATGGTAATTTTAGGCTGTAAGAATGTTGGCATTTTTGTTGGAGTGCTTGGTGTAATTTTGAGTACCTTGGTGGAGTTGTGTGTTTTTGGCTATTCTTGGTTTTAGGGGCCATTTTTATTAAACAACCTTGGATGGTCGTTTCAATAATTCCATTTGATCCAGAATGTCATTTCCATGTTTTTTAAACTTTTGGGTTATTGAAATTTGACTCCTATTGATATATGGAATTCTATTTCGCAAGTTTTAAATAAATTGCTTGGTATCAGTCAGAGTGTAACATTTGTGAGTTTACAATGCTTTAATGTCGGACGATAGGTGGACTCCTTGGAGCTATCTGTGGGTTTATAGCCTTAATAATTATGCTACATAGAATCCATGGTTAGGTATATAGGTTGTCATAGTAACTTTACACTATTCTTTTGCACGTTCCTTATTTACTACCAATTTTGGCACCCAGATTAATATGGTGCCTGTAACCTAAGAATCGTACGGTGATACCTGTGCAGGGCATAGGTGGTTTGTCATTTTATGTATATATGTAGTTGCTGATATATTGTGTATGCATTAAATGAGAGGTTAGGTCATAGGATATGTTAAGAGTACATTAGGGTTGGGCCGATATTACCACCTAAATATTGAGTTGTGAAGGCTAGACACTGATTTTAGCAATGATAATGGATAAGGAAATAAAACTAATAACTTGGAATATTCTAACAATAATTTAAGTTAAAGGGCCTTTTAACTGTTTTATCCTCGGTGGTGTACCGAGCACATGGTATCACTATTTCTTCTTAGAACCCTTCCAAACCAACACCTTTATCAGCTAGCACTCCTATCCAGCACCAAGACATAGCTATTTTAGAAGGGAAAAATTTCATGTTCAAAATCACTAGGAACTATCGTGGAGATTCATATGTCCTACCCTTCATATAACAAGTGTAGAAAGAATAACCCATATAAGTTTCACTATGGTTAATATGAATGTTTTAGGCATGGACAAGATGCTCATAATGTGAGACTGCCTCTCGATAGGATATGGGAAATTCTTCATCATGGAAAAGATGCTCACAGTATCTTCGTCCGACAAGAACGTTGGAATGGGAAATTCTAGTACCATTGGTAGAAGTTAGTGGAAAAATTGAATTTATGCTCTAGGCTCCTGACAGGATCAAGAAGACTCTCTTGATGTTTTCACTAGTATGATTCTGGTTTATTTTCTTAATATTTATGCTTTATTAGATCTAGGGATACCTTATCATTTGTTTCTCCTTATGTACTGTGAAATTCGGAGTTAAACCCAAAATGTTTCTAGAACCTTTCTTAATTTTCACCCCAGTAAGTGACTCAATTATAGCAGAAAGAATTTATAGAAATTGGTCAGTCTTAGTCCTCCAAAACATCACCTCATTTGATATATTTGAGCTTGACTTGGTAGAGTTTGATGTCATTCTTAACATGGATTGACTTTATTTATGCTATGCTTTAATCAATTGTAGGACTCATGTTATTATGTTTCAGCTTCCTAATGAGCCATCCTTAGAATAGAAGGGTAGTAATTCAGTTCCAAGAGGACTCTTATCTCTAACAGTTCTAGGAAGCTTATCTCAATAGGATACATCAATAATCTTATTCGGTTTAGGGACATAAAGTTTGAGATCCTAACTCTTTAGTTAGTCCCTGTACTATGTGAATATCTAGTAGTCTTTCCTGATGATCTACATAGGGTCTCTCGACATAGGGAGACTTTAGAATAGATCTTCTTAAAAATACTCAACATGTATCCATTCCTCCATATAGAATGGCGGGGCTAAAATAAAAATTAAAGGACTTTCTAGATAAAGTCTTCATTAGACCAGTGTATCCCCATAGGGTGCGCCAATTCTATTGTGCATAAGGAAGACGGTTCACTTAGAATGAGCATAGACTACCTCCTTGAACAAGGTCACCATTAAGAATAAATATCCCACCCCAAAATTTATGACCTGTTCAATCAATTTTAGGGTTCCAACTTTATCTCTAAGATAGACCTCAAATTTCGCTATTATAAATCCAAGTCAGAGAATGTGACATTCAAAAAACAATATTTAGGACATGGTCAGGTCACTTTGAATTTGTGGTTATGTGTTTTGGACTAATGAATGATCTTGCAACATTTATGGATCTCATTAATAGGGTGTTTAACTAGTAATTGGACATGTTCATGATTTTGTTCATAGACAACATCCTAGTCTACTTTAAGAGTGAGTCATAGCATGCAGACTAGTTGAGAATTGTCTTGCAGACCCTTCAGGACCAAAGGATTTATGCTAGATTTTCTATGTGTGAGATCTGGTTGAGGTCAGTTTCTTTCCTAGGTCATGGTGTTTCAGAAGAAGGCATTCAGGTAGTTCCCATAAAGTAGATATAGTAAAGAATTGGAATAAACCCACCACTCCTTCTGATATTTAGAGTTTTCTTAGTTTAGTAGAATGTTACATGAGGTTCCTTAAAGGTTTTTCCTCTATTTCTGCACCTTTGACTAGGTTGACTCAGAAGAAGGTTAAGTTTCAGTGGTCTAATAGTTGTGAGAAAAAATTCCAAAAATTGAACAATGAGTTGACTTTGTCCCCATTGTTGACCTTACCAGATGGAACAAATGGTTTTGTAGTTTACTGTTATCCCTCTAGAGTTGGGCTTGGTTGTATTTTGACAAAAAATGGTAAGGTGATAGCTTATTGTATCCAGGCAACTTAAGACTCATGATAAAAATTACCCACTCATGACTTAAGTTCATTGTTGTGTTGTTAGCCTATAAAATCAATAGACATATCTTTACGGTACTCACATTGATATGTTTATTAATCATAAGAGTTTGTAGTATGTGTTCACCCAAATGGACTTACATCACTAATAGAGGAGGTCTTTAAAACTTCAAAAGGATTAAGATGTGAGTGTATTATATCATCCAGGTAAGGGGAATATAGTGGTTGATGCCTTGAGCAGATTGTCTATAGGTAGTATGGTCCATGTGGAGGATGAGAAGAAGGAGTTAGTCAGATATGTGCACCGATTAGCTTTCTTAGGGTTTTGTCTTGTTGAAGGATTTATTTGCAGTCTTTACCTTTTACATTGTAGTTGTTAGTATAGATGTAGTGGTAATTGTCACTTAATGTTATTCCTCTGATAGTGGGTTATTTGTGCTTATGTGTATTATTGTATCTATCCCCTTTCCTTATCATCATTGAGGTTACCGGTACACCGCCCATCTCCTGTATTGCTCTTTGCTCTCTATCTTATTCGTTTTTCTCTTTATTCAGTAATATTTTACTATAAGGATTCGAGTATGTCTTATTTGTTACAAAAGCTCCTACCTTGTTGAGATAGCTAGTTGTGATTATTTGATATTTGTACTTCTTGGCTCCTATTTGTATATCTAGCTTCTTGTGATGTTTTTTCTGCTTCATTCACTTATCTTCTTTACCTTCCTACTATTATTGTAGTTGTGTTGTTGATGTGTCCTATAGGGTCTTCGAGGCCTAATGGGTACTTGTTTCTTTGGAAGCTAGAATTCGTGCCACATTTATGAATCTTCCTTGATGCAGATACATGTATGAGTTATCATTAATGACATCATAGATCATGCTGGCTAGATGACTTTAGGGGTATATTTTGAGCTCCTAGCATATAGAGTTACCTGCATGTCTTTTATTAATTTTTTGTCTCTCTTGTATTCTCGAAAAAGATGTATCAATTGCACTTTTTTATTTTTGTACTTTGTATGTTATAGAAGCTAATGTATTCATTGATACCGGCTCTTGGGAGGGTTTTATTGACTTCTCTACTTTATCATTATTATATCATTTTGCCTTTTTAATATTGCTACTTCTTTAGTTGTTCTATTTTTAATAGTAGCTCACTATTTATTGCTCCGGGATACAGGGTTGGATTGCCTACATGTGGGTTAGTAGGTTTCATCACGACTTGAGAAATTAGGCTGTGTCATCTTGGTATCAGAGAATAGGTTTCGACAGGTATCATTGTTACATGCTCAAGTGTGTATGTAGAGCTCGCATATTGGTACAATGACATCCGTATCTTATCTTTGGGAGGCTATCGTGGCATTTCAAGAAAATAATCCTCTTTCATGACTTAGAACCGTGTGTCTTCTCCTTGGTGGTTTTTAAGAATCTCACTTGCTTTATATTCACTCCCCCGAAGATGGTCCATTTGAGGTGTTCAGCGAGCAAGGTCGAGTCTTTTATACTAATGTTGATTTGAGGGCTGAGATAGGGACCATTCTCAAGGTAGAGGACTTGAGAATGCCACCGCACCAGCTAGAGTTATGGGGTTGGGTACTGGGCCAAAGCTGGACATAGACCAATGTCTAATGGATGTTTAATTTCAGCACCCAGTAGACCTAGGATCAGCTTCAACTCTAGTTTTTCATAGTTTGTTACTTGAGGTTTCAAGGTTAGTTGGGTGAAAGGTAATTGTAGGGGTGTCCTTGGGAATTTGGGGTAGTTTGTAGGAAAAAGGCGAGTTTAGATTCTTGCAAAAAGGTTTTATGTCTATCTCATAGCATGAGGTTAAATTCTATGAGTTGGTAGGATGGACTACCGTGATTTTTCTTTTTGAGAGGTATAGGGCACAAAGATTTACTGATGGATTGATTTTACCCCTTCGTCTGGCAGTTGGGCCCCTGTTAGAAGTGGGCCACTCTTAAACTCAAATTGTATTTATGCAAGGTGAATGGAGGGATTGGGTCGGATACCTATGTAGGTGGTGATCAGGTCACCTATAGATTATGCTGTCAGGCCAGTTTCAACATCACTATATACAGTTCAAGTAGCACTACAGGTAGTTCATCTAATATCATAGACTTTGGGTGAGATTTCAACTGATCTTGGGATTTAGTGTTCTGAGAAGATTTCTAGTGATGTTCATTTTGGGCTTCAGGCTGGGATAACAGCTCTAGTGTGAAAATGATTTTTCATCAAAATGGGCTGTTAGCGATGTGCTTTGAGTGTGGTAACTCCGATCATTATTCTATGGATTTCCCTCAGGGCTGGATATGCTATGAGTGTGGAGTTATAGGAAACCATGGTAAATAGTACCCCTAGAAAGGGGTGGATCAACCTTTAGAATGGTTAGTTTAGGATTTTCCTAGGTCTATATTTCCATTAGGTAGGGGTCATACGACCCGTGTTAGGGCGGATGCCTAGGGTGATGCTTAGTGTGGAGAGGCAGGTGATCTGGGTTAGTTCCTATTAGCTCATGATCAAGATCTACCTGGGGTGATGTCAAATATAGAAGAGGAATAGGTGATGATTTTGGGTTTGACTCCACTTTATTATTTGACAGTTTAGAGTTTACTTGATTTTCTCTTTGGGTGGTTCGTTATGCCTATCTACTAATTTTATTTTCCCTGTTTTTATTGGATAGTGGGTCATGCTTTGATGGATATCTATTTCTACTTGGTAGCTGATCTCTTTTAATAGTGGATTCAAATTCTATACCCAGTTGGTAGCTTGTTGAGGGGATTGAGAAATGTTAAGTGATGTGCTGGACCTTGATTTGTGACATGAGCGGGTTCATTGGAAAACTGGACTAGTGAATTGGTTGCAGTGTTATATTTAGGGGCGTGGATAGGTGACCCATTTCCCTATACAGTTCTTGGCTATCATACCAAGACCATTTCCTTAGACATGCCTGGTGGATCCTCAGTTATGTGGATGGGTTCCTTAACCGTGAGGGAACATCTCTCGCCTTTTGGCTAGTATGGTAGTTCTGATGTCATTTATGTATCTAAGAAGCAGCGAGAACTTCAGGATCAGTGCTTTTCTTGTTATTTTACTTCTTGTATGTTGTGTGTAATAATTTGTGTGTTGAACAACCCACCTAGATTCCCACCTAAGCATGAGTCATTTTGGATTTTTCAAGTTTGAGTACGACCTCAATTATTTGAGTTGGATTTTTGAAGAATTCAAAAGTGAGAGGTATGGGGTGTGGCTTGTGTCTATCATGAGTTAGTTTTGTGTATCTATGTGTGACTGCCCTACATGTGGTTCCCTATTTAGTAGTAGATTTAAGAGTGTTGATTCTTGAGTTGGTCGATGTGGAGGTATATTATTCTTGTTGCTGCTAATGAATTTTATGGACTAGCAGTGTGTAGGTTGTGGTATATTTCAGCATTGTCAGTTCTCAAGAAGGAGTTTAAAGTGAAATGGGGATACTTGGTTGTCATTCTTCAAGTACGTTTCAATAGCACAATAGTAGCATGGTAAGTATGGTTGGATTTTGAGTCTATAGGCAATCAGAGTTGTCTTTTGCATTTAGGTTTGAGGTATTCTATGTTGGTGGTACATCATTGATGAGTTATGGATAATTAATTCTTCAATTATAAGGTTCTAGATTAGTGAATTTTTTGGGGACATTTCTACGAGTGGTTGGCAGTGTACATTATGCCTTATTGATATTCCATGGTAGTATTGGTTCATTTTGCCAATACAAGGTTCAGTTGTGTGTTCAGGCATGCATGTTGGGAGATTACGAGTGTTGAAGCCGAAGAAGAGGACTACCACATTAAATGCGGAAGTATATCAAGTCAAGATAAAAATAATACTTTGCATAAGTCTTAAAGAATAACAAAATCTACCCAAAATCCGGTATCAATGTCAAACGAACCATTAAGTACAGAATGATAAAACTGAAGTAAGTGTAGTACAAAAATGTCTCTGAAATACAATGGAGATCAACAAAAACATAAGTCCGAAGAGAAGCAGCAACAAGTTGGACGCCAAGCTCACCATGACTCTCTGATGTGAATTAGATCCGAACGAACAACTGTCTGTATATCACAAACAGGAACCTATACTCGGATCTGCACATGTGCAAGTGTAGTTTGAGTACAAGTATTCGAAGCAACCCGTACCCAATAGGATTTTAGGGCCCAATGAGCATATAAAAATAATAAAAGCAGTAAATAATAGAGTACAAGAAAAGGGTCACAGAAGAAAATAGTATAATACGAGAAACTAGCAACTCAATTATGAATCAAGTGTCACATAAACTGATATCATTATCTAATCACATAATAAGATCCCAGGCAATGAAAGAGAACATACCCGACATCCTTGCAATAACATATGTGAAATATAACATAATAAATGGGA
>JBDJHY010293050.1:0-19513 GCA_039654485.1 Withania somnifera | reverse complement strand
CTTTATATTTTTGTTCTTCTCCATTGTATATTCGGATACAGATTAATGTTGTATATTATCACTTTTGTCGTTCTGTATATTAGCGGTTCTTATGACATTGATATCGGGTTTTGGGAGCTTGTATTACATCTTATTGTTTTTCCGCATATACTGGTGTAGTCCTCCGCTTCGACTACAGACTACAGGGTTTGGTTCTCCTATTGGGTGGATAGTAGGTGACATCATGACTCCGAGAAGTCGGGTCGTGACACCCAAGTAGATGGTGAAACTGGCGCTAGAGCTGGAACAGGTGCTACGGACACTCTCGGGGTCTCTGAGGTCGAAATAGGAATCGCCACCCCATTGGCGCCGTAATTGGAACTTGAGCAGCATCCCAAGTTGCTGGGTTTGAGGGCTTAGCGACATTTGTCGAAGTAGATCGCATATGCAACATCCATGAAAGAATGAAGACAATAGATGTGATTTTTGGGGAAACTACCTAGGTCACACGCAGGATTCAGAAAGAGAATCACATTCCAATATGGCACCATAGCCTCCCAAAGATAGGTCATAGACGTCTCCGTACAGATCCGCAAAAATCTGCTAGACATTAGCTTTGTACATCAACACCATTGATAACCTATGCTCTAATACCATGATGTCATGACTCGATTTCTCGAGTCATGATGGAAGCTACTAACCCACCAGTGGGAGAACTAACCCTGTATCTCGGAGATGAATCATAAGGCTACTATGCCAACAACATAATGCACAAGTAAAGGTAAATAAAGTAAAGAGAAAAGAGATGAAGTCAAAGAAGTGGAATAATATTAACAGAATACAAAAACCTCCCCAAGACCTGGTATCAAGGTATATACAGAGCCACTAAGTATAAAATACAAGTCTATAATACAAGCCTATAATACAAGCCTATCACTAAAACGTAAAAGAGACAAAATACAAAACGGAAGAGAGTAGGAATAGCTGGACACCCAAAACTTATACTGTATATCTGAAATCAATAACAAGAAGCCACGAATGGATAACTACGAATCAACATAGGGAACTAATACCCGGATCTACACAGAGGGAAACACAAGTGCATTATGAATACAAGTAGCTAAAGAAACCAGTACCCAGTAGGCTTCGAGGGCTCACTAGGCATATAACAAATATAAAAGTAGTAAATAATAGGAATACAAAAGGTAAGGTAACAGAATCAAGTAATATGACTTGAAAATCTAGCTACATAGAGAAGGATCAAAGAGCCAGATAGAGCATGGTTATCGCTAGCTAAGACATATAATAGGATCACAGGTAAGAAAGAAAGAACGTACCCTATATCTTTGCAGTAATACAGAAATAAGAAAAATAAATCACACAACACAGGTAGTACAGGAGGAAAAAGGGGACATGGACGGTATATGGGTAACCTCAAGATACAAAAAGGGATGATAAAACAAATAGCGTCACGCATAATTAACCCACAGAGTAGAGAAGGTATGGAAATAAAGACTAAAACTAGCTTAAATAATAAGTATAGTACAATATGTAAATTCATATTGCCAAGCCCGCAGAAGAATGGAAGCATACACAGAAGTGGTGCTCACCCGATGATATCCCATACTACTAGGGGTACACTAAAGCAAAAAAGTCTAGAAAAGTAACACAACCACAAAATGTCACAGTTCCTATGTATGTTCCTCCTCCAGTACCTGAAGGCTCTCTAAACCTCGTATATCCAGTCTAACCTATAACCTTCCTCTAGTCCCATATAACCCAGAGGAAGTGTCCATAGAGGTATGCCCACCATGTATAGAGCTCTAATGTCACAGTAATCTCACCTCCCAAAGACACAGAGTCTTAGGTAGTCTTATAATCTTTCATACAATGCCTCCGTCTATTGGTCTCATCGTGTTGTAAACTCAGAAACTCTGGGCATCCGGTGCCTTAGTATAATAGTATCACTAAGGTCCCCAAGTCAGCAGGTGCAATATTTATAGAAAAGTTTTACTCACTATCGTGCAAAGTTATGCCAATGGATGTACTCACTACAAAACAAAATTAGACTCAATTCCCATCATAAGTAGTAAGTGATAGTCCCCGGTGCCATGTTGTATCCTAGTCTAGAATAAGGAGAAAAGTAGCACCAGGTGCTCGGTATGCAATGAGTCTAAAAAGAGTAAAATAGGTCAATTATCTTATATTATTATTAGAAAGTCCCATTTTATTACAATTTTATCCATTTTTATTCTTATTACCAGGTAACCAACCTCCACGACTCAACAATATATGGAAAACAATGATACTGGCAGCATCCCTAAAATGCACTCTCAGAATGGAGCCCCCGTTTCTCTAGCATTATGAATGCAATAACACAGAATATCTACAGCTAACCTATGCCCTACACAGGCTCAAATAAGCTACAACTAGTAGCACAATACACCATCCCAAACCAGAGGGAAAAACCCAAAAACTAACCCTCACGTCAACGTCCTACTACTTCCAGAGTCACTCTACAGCCATCACCAGTCCAGTACTAGGTCACATGCATTATTTTACACCGAACGCCAGTCGGGCAAAAGGAACGGGTAGGGAGAGAAAAAGCGGTCCAAGTACATAGTACCAATATAGAATGCCCAACCCACGGATGGTATTCAACGTAATTATCTAATTGTACGCCCAGAGAAAGCCCCACGGAGCCTATCTATCATCCAATGACTAGAACGTTGGAACTCCCAAAAATCATCCCGATTGATAGCAAATGACTTCAAATGGCTTTGAAAATGATGAAATACGAATCTAGAAATCAAGATGAGTCCAACAGTATTATTTACAAAAAAATCATGACAAGGTCGAAAATCTAAAATAGGCTCGGGGACCCATTAGCCGCATCTAAAAATGAACTTTGCCATAGAGTTCCTTGCATTACCGAAACTTGTTCTCTAAAAATAAGCACAATATGAGCGAGGGAAGCACTTCAAAATGCATGAGAAAGAATTAGCAGTAGGTGCAAAATATTGCAAGATCTACAAAGATAAAATAGGGAAGTTATGCACCCAAATTTGAATGCAACTCAAAGGAGTGCAACCAAGATCAATGCACTAGAAATAACCTATAATCGAGCTGAAAATTAGAGAAATTAGACAAAGCTTGAATAAGGACATCGATGGTGGAAACCACCATGGGTGTGGAGCTAATATAGAGGAAAAAACACTTACCATAAGTGGGGAAACAAGCTTAAACATCCTAGAAGTCCCTTACAAAAGATTGATGAAGCCTTACCAGAAATTTCACTTAGAGAGAGTGAAAAGAGAAAAAGAAATGGAAGTAAATAACTGAAATTTTAAGGAACTTCTTTTTATATAACTGGGCACAAGGAGGTGCGATTGTGCCTATTCATAGAGATCACGCTAAAATAAGGGGCACAAACTTAACACAATTGCATCAAAAAAGCGCGATTACACTAAAGAGGAAAAGGGAGAAATTACCCCGATAGACAGTATGGGTGTAATTTTGCAAAAGGAGGAAAAAAAAGGTTTACCGCGATCACATCACAGGAGCGCAATCATGTTGAACACCTAGTACTGTAAATTCTTTTGCAACAGTAGAACTCCCAAACGAGGGCACATAATCAAAATGAATTCCAACAAAAATGAAACAAATATGCACTTTGTATGAAAAATATATTCTGTACTTAACAAAATTGATGAAACCAAAAACAGAGGTCGTTCGAGTGAAAAGGACCCATAAATCAAATCGAATTAAAAGGGCCCAACTTCTAATTCCCCACATGGACCCTCAAAATAGGCCCCGACACCCCGTAAGTGCACCAATGACCAAACTAGCCAAGATCACCATTTTGGAGCTAATGGAAGTGTCAGAATCCCATTCTGACACTTTGATCCCCACTCACTAACTCCGGGCCAATTCTCAACTCTTAATGAACTAAATTTCCACAAAACATCTCAAATTCAAACTGGAAACCCCTGGACACACAATAAAGATCCCTTTAGACCAAGTTGGCATTCTGGGCTAAGGAACTGTCAAAATCCAAATTTGAGAACGTTTGAAGAAATGTTGACTAAATTCAATGAGTACCTAAGTTCAGACTTTGTAACAGACAAAGTGAGATAAATCTCAATCAAACCAAAAAAGAACTAGATTACCAGTCCTATCAGTCCACAAATAACCTCGGGAATCTACTGGAAAGATCTAGAGTACAAGATAATGCAAAAACACGTAAATGACCATTAGGGTCATTAAACAACCCATCTCCAAAATAATAAACTCGGTCAACCTCTGTTGGTATAATAGATGCCCCATACCTAAAAAACTATGTGAATTAAGCCTCATACTCAGGAACTATCATCGATCCATGCTGCAAGTTGAAAAACTGAGCTTTGAATTCCTTGCGAACACTTTGGGGAACATACTGAGCCATGAAGATATCCACAAATTGACTCCATGCCATAGGTGCGGACCCTACTGGTCTTCTCTCTCTATGTGACCTCCGTCAAGGCTTAGCCTGACCCTCTAATTGATACCCAATGAAAACAATTCCATGTGTCTTTGTTAAGCTCAAAATCTACAGCCTCTTCTCTCACTCTGCCATGAACTCATAAGGATCCTTTCTAGAATCACCAGGAAACCTCGGATGCCCTATATATGTAAAATTATTATGGATCTTTTGGTCCTTTAAAGTGTTAATAAAGACTGTATGCTGAGGCTAGATTGGTGGCTGAACTGGATGTACCTCTAGAATTGGTTGGGGAGGAGGGACTGTGGCTTCCATTGGTATGGCTGAATCCAAGGAGTTCGGGCACCTTGTGCTGCTCCCTAGGATTAAGTATGATCCTTATCGATGGGTGCCCTACTGAACATAGTAATCATATGCTGCCACATGTATCTAAGTGCATTATCCGAAGGTGGTTGTATCTGTGGTGGTGGTAGATTTGAGGGTGCAGGCTTATTTTGATCAACTCTAGCCCAACCTCACCCAAGGGCTCTAGCTCTACCCCGCCCCCTAACAGGAGCTCTCTACAGGAAGGGAAAAATTATCACCCCTAGATGCTGACCACGTACGGACCATCTGTGGAGGAATAGAACCAAGATGAGTAACTGAGAAATCAGTGGAAACCTCGCATGAAAGAATCAACAAAAATCATCCCTACAAAAGAGCCCTGTATCTCCCGAAGATAGGATATGGATATCTACATACCGATCCACAGGACTCTATCAAACTCCAATTCCTAAAGACAGAGATACCCATGAACCTAGAGCTCTGAAACCACTCTATCACGATCGGTAAATCGAGTTATGATGGCGTCTGCATCTTCCTGTAGACAAGCCTAACTCTATCCCAGAGAAAGTAGTGGTGGGACAGTACCAAGAACCCAAGAGAAAAAAAGAAGGAGATGATGAGGAGAAATAAAATAAGACTGCAAATATACACTATTGAACATAATTCCCCAAAACCTGGGATTGTGGTTGTCAAGCATCTATATACAAAAAGTACAAATACAACCAACGACTAGGGAAATACATAAAATAGCTATCCAGGATCTAACTAGGATAAATCTGATACTAGAAGGAAAATCGATCAGGCAAGACTCCAACTGTACATCAAAATCTCCTAGAATCACACCAACTATCTCACACGATAACATACGCTCTGCTGGCTCATACTAGGATCTGCATCATAGAAAGATGCAGAAGTATAGCATGAGGACCAAAATAGTAGGTACCCAGTAGGCACTTTAGGCCGATTGGCAAATAGAGTAAAGGCACATA
Organism: Withania somnifera; assembly: GCA_039654485.1. Classification (NCBI taxonomy): domain Eukaryota; kingdom Viridiplantae; phylum Streptophyta; class Magnoliopsida; order Solanales; family Solanaceae; genus Withania; species Withania somnifera. The sequence goes on along the minus strand of JBDJHY010293050.1, from coordinate 13,741 downwards.
AGGTAGAACAACAAGGGGCAACTGCAATAATAACTAGTAAATGTAGTGCAGTATCAGCAAACAAGTATGAAGGGGATTCACTACCATAGTGTGATACCTAGACCCTAGGTCACAAGCAGATCATGACCAAGTGTTACACATACCCGTAGCTCCAACATAACCGGCACAAGGGAGGACTAATAAGAAAATATCAAAATTATCAATAGACAAGCTAACAATAAATACAGTAAGTTTATGAGTGGAACCTATGAAAGTCATAAGTGAACGAGAAATTCTACTAGAAAACAAACCCAAATGATATCCCATTCTTCCAGTTGGTACAACCAGGCAACCAAGTACACAACAGGTGATTCCCTAGTAAGTCTCGAAGGGTACAAATAAATGCATAGGGATATAATGTAAAAGGGTGCTAGAAAAGTAAATAGGTACTAGTATTTTCCCTCTTTGGGGTATAACTAAATCAAGAGGGACCCATGAAGGACTCAAAACATATACAAATACACCACCATATACCCTCCCTCAGGTTGCTCATCATGCCCTAAGTATAGCGACCTAGATCGATAGGGCCCATTAAGGGACTCAAACCTGCATGAAAAATATCATAAAAATCCCACCATTCATATAGTCATTGAGTCAAAAGTTACAAAACTTAGGCTCAGTTCATATATCATATCTCAGTGGAAAATCAAGTCCAGCCATGTAGGCAAAAGCCAATCTCGGTAAGACTTAACTTTTGTTGTGTAATCAATAACTAGAAAATTCTATAGATAGCGAGAATATAGCCTCAAATAGTATGAGAAAATTTCTCCATAATGCATATGAGTGTAGTCGTGGAAGTTATAAGTATATATGAAATCATTGTCCAATTATTACTTTTGAAAAATTCGGCTACCTTTTAAAACATTTAATGCATACTCATCACGTAGAACCAATCAATAGGCTAAACTGGTATAAGGATGCTAATCAAAATCCAAGGATGGTTTCCAAGCCCTATTCACAAGATACATCCTCCCCTAGCCCAACTATGGTTCTGAGCCATGAGAAATTGAACCAAAGGTGCCATAATTTCCTAGAGGGCGCCCATTAAGGGCCAAGTACACACCTATACAAGGGAAGACATGGATATGTCATATCTCAGTATAATATAACTCACTCCCAGGGCCGTACCGGTCTAGGGCATGATATTATCACATATGGCTGCTAACTACCAAGCATGGCATATTTGGCTAGGTATAATGTCATTACATAAGGCAGTTATCTATCTATCATAGCCGTACATGACTATCTATGGATCAAAGTGCCACCAATGCCCTAATCGCACACAATATCTCAGGTAGAAAAAAGAATAATTAGCCTACCTAGATTGGATCTAAAGCCACCAACCTAAATTCGGGGATAACTACTAAGCTCTAATCACTAGTATAATCCCCTCTCAACCTCACAATGTTCCAGAGTCAGTGTATAAAAAATACATACCAAATTTGTTACTCCTCCCCAGCCACATTACATTCCAGAGTCAGCGTATAAACATACGGGTAGGGTGATATAGCCCCAGGGGTAAGTAGTTAAGGTACAAGCTAGCTAAGTAGACCATAGGTTGAAGAAGTACGCATGTCGGGATGTCCTACTAATCCCAGCCTGAGATAGCATTATACCATGCATATACTACACTAATACATAGTCTGAAGAAAGTAGATCGTAGCCTACTTGGATTTCGGTGATATCCTTAAGATGCATGCCCAAATATCCAAAAATTACGTACAAAGCTTGAAATTGTGTAAGGCTAGCAAAACGGTAATCCAAGTGTCAAGAAGAGTAAAACAAGACCCCTATTTTTATATAAATAGTAGGCTCAAAATCCAAATTTAAAATGGGTTTGTAAACCCTAATGGCTTGAACAAAGACAATATTTATACCAATACATAGATACATCATATGGTACAAAATAGGTCTCAAACTAATGGAAGAAATTGAAGATATAAGCTTGGGAAGTTTATATACAATTGAAAACTTAATAACAAAAGAAAAAAATGAGGAATTACTCGATAAAAAGAATTGTAGAACCACCAAATTGATTATCTATGGATCAACTTAGCTTAAAACCTCTCCAATATGCTGATTCAGGTGATGGAATTTTAGAGAATTGTGAAGAAAAAGATTTTTTCATCTAGATAATAAAGAAAAGGCATTTATATATACTTTCAGGCAGTGGAAAGATCATGCCCTTCCAGCTCAATCTGAGCACTGCGGTATCCCATTGTCTTATCACGATGGCACTAAAGGAAAAATCTGGACTTGGTGCGATTGCGGCCCACTAGCGCGATGGCATTGAGTATTGATGCTGGGATTCCAAAAATGATCTAAAACAAGTAGATAATAGAAATAAAGTATGATTTTAACAACACATATGTGATATATTTATGTAATCAATATTACAGATTCAATGAAATCGAATAAAAGGCGACTCGGGAGATAAAAAAGGCCTGAGGGTACTATAAAATGTAAAAGAAGCAGGCTATTAACTACCAGGGAACTGAACTATTAATCCCAGCAAGTCACAAGTTACTTGGGGCTATTACAAGGACACTCTATATATGAAAAGGGATACAAAATACGAAACGACTCTGAGGGTCATTACACTTTTAAATCTTGAACAAAATGGATTGAAACTAAAATTTTGAGGAATCATGATTTGGTTTATGTATCTTCAACTGGAATGATAGAAAATCAACAAATTTGTAGTTTCTTATACTTCATTAAGCAACTACTATTTAAGATTTATGGACAGGTTGATAGTCTATCGACTAAAATAATAGTCCATTGTTTGATCTATCAATACTAGGTTGCCTTTCTTTAACTATTCTTTTAACACATTTCACAATCAACTTGATGGACCAAACACTAAGTCGACGGATCATCTGTCAACCATTGACTGGGTTGGCAGAGAGGCAAAAAATAAGAGAAATGATTGACAGTTAGTTCCACAATTAGTCGACTAAGTTGACTGTCTGTGGAACAGTTTTTCAACTTAAGATTTTCAAGTTTTTAGTTGAATTTTTCAACTAAGATTAGGCATGATATTGGGTCATTTGTTAGGGTGTTACAATATATGCCCCTTGATTATTCTTCCTCAAATGAAGACGAAGTATAAGTATTGAGAGAGTATAACTAATAAGACTGATTAACTAGATACCAAACATGTACATGGTACTAACTGAACTGAATTAGGAATGCATATTATGCTAACTGAATTGAACTGAAACAAACATGACTGAACACACATGAAACACATACATATACTATAACTCATACAATCCTAATATGAAACATGAAGGTGAGAAGGGAAATAGATAAAAGAAGGTAATTACCTTAAACTAAATTGGTACTAGAAGGAAAAAGGTATGGGTATCTTCCCATCATGCCTATCTTTGCTTCTCGTGTAGCTTCCTCAATTGACTAGTTCTTGCAAAGGACTTTGATCAAATCTACTTCATTTTTTCTAAATATGTGCACTTGCCTATCTAAAATCTATACTGACATTTCCTCATAAGTAAGTCTACTCCTCATATCAATGCTTTTTATAGGAACAATCATAGAAGGGTTAACAAGACATTTCTTCAGCAATGACACATGAAAGATTGGTTTCACTACTGTCAACTTTACCAGAAGGTCTAACTTATATGTCAAATTACCAACCCTCCTCAGAATTTAATACGTCCCCGTATATCGGCGATTAATCTTTCTCTTTTCCCTGAACCTCATTACTCTTTTCATAGGGGAAACCATTAGAAATAATCAGTCACCAACCTCAAATTCTAAGTCCCTTCTCATTATATCAACATAGGACTTCTATCTACTCTAGGATGTCGTCAACCTCTCACGGATGAGTTGAACCTTATACATAGCCTCATGGACTAAATTTGGCCCTATCATAGTTGTTTCACCTACCTTAAAGTATATAATGGGATATCTATACCTTATCCTATAAATAGCCTCAAAAGCAGCCATCTGGATATAAGAATAGTAGTTATTATTATAAGAAAATTCGATCAGTTTCCCTTGAAATTGATCATTCAGGATCTCAAATTTTTTTCTAAATTCAAGATGCTACATATCAACTTAAACATCTATTTGTAGATAAAAAGTTGTACTAATATGTATTTAGGTACCTAGACTGTAATGACCCACTGGGTCATTTCCTTGGCCTTTTCCTTTTCCTATTCTTAGAGCCATTTGGTAGTTTCCCTAAGTTTTTTATGACTTGATAGGATTGTATCTCGGTACCCTGGTCACTCATTTTCCCATAATCTCAGTTTTTTTTATTTGGAGTTTTGATTTTGAAATAGTGGAACTCGAAAGTGAAATAGTAGTAAACATGCTCGAAATCAATTTTTGAATTTTTTTAGCTTCAGAGCATCAACTTTGGTCTATTTGGACCTTATATCTATGCCTTAGGCTTTTTGTTTGAGTTTGGTCATGTAATAGAGCTTTTAGCCCAAGCTATTGGGCTGTTTTGTGGAAAGTTTGTCCCATTCTTATTATTGGACCTAGCTTACACGACTTTGGGGGAAAAATCAATATATATAAAATAAGGTGCAAGCCCTTTTCGTTAAACTTTCAAATCTTTTTCCTCTTCTTTCATAGCTGCTTTCTCCGCCCCGACTATCCTTGAGTTCCAAGCTCAAATCAAATTGAAGGGGAGTCCATCCCCAAGAATTACCATTGTATTTCCTTCCATTAGTAAGTATTTATCGTTCATTTCTATAGAAATTTTAACTATTTTTTATTGTTAAAGGCCTGGCTGATTGCCGCTGTTGCTCTATAAGTTGACTGGTACGGGTGTAGTGGTTGTATCTGTACTGTCCCTATAGTTATGGTTCAATTCATGAGTTTTAGTTGTAGTTTTTGTATTGTTGTTTTCCAACTGGGTATGGATTAATGGATGAGTTTAGTTGTAGCTGCTTTACCTATTATTTTCCCCGTCGTTATGGTTCAGTCCATAAGTTCCAGCATGCAGATGTTTTGTAGACATTTATAGATGTTTTGTGGTTCAATTCACAAGTTCTAGCATTTTTTCCCAGATTGATTCATGGATGCTTCACCCTTCTTCCGAGATTGGTGTATAAATATGTTATCTTTACTTCCCGATTGAATTTTGCAATTCCTGACTTCTAACGGGTTAATGTTTTATATTGTATTTCCCCACCCTAAATGCTCTTTGGGTTTTTTAGATTTAGGAGCTCCTGATACTAATTTCAGACCTTCAGAGTTTTCCCTAGGTTGTGCATATCACTGAATTCCACGACACCCCAAGGTCTTCTTGACAAGGTTGTCTTGGCGGGATTGCCTTAACGAGATTATCTGAGGTCACCTTGGCTGGCTGCCTTGGCAAAGTAACGCTAGTGCCTCAAAGTCATCTTGATAAGGTTGTCTTGTCTTGGCGAGGTTATCTTGGTAAGGATCACCAGCCCTTCTTAGCTCGACTTCTATAGACTTCTTATGCCCTTGTTCTTGCCTTAGGCTGTGAGGTCGCCTCGAGAAGGTCACCTCAGTGGGGACCACTCCAGCAGCCCCTGCCCTCCATATAAGGCTTCACCTTTTTACCTCAGCTCGCTGTCCTTTTATTCTGTGCCTTTTTGTAAGCTCATTTTAGGACCACGGGTCCCCGAGCTGAGGGCTATGTGCTGGCAGTCTAGTTGTATTTCTTAGCTGCAGGCCCCCTTTTCTGAACTCAGTTGCTAGTGAGATATGAGTGATATTGTTCATATTTTGATCTTGGAACTTGTGACTTGTATAGTTCCTGGGGACATCGATTATGTTGAAGCTTCAGGTCTACCGTGTGTGCACTTAGGAGGTTCTCACAGTGTCTAGGTAGGGTAGGTTTATTTTGTACCCTGTAGATTCGGTTAATGATATTATGCTTGTGACTAGCTAGCAGTATAGGATGGGTTACTTAGGTTGATCCTTGTTTCTCTATGGTTCTCATTATTTGACTCTAGGGGGCCCGTGAGAGGGTATAGAGGCTAAAGGGTTGCTTGCCCAAGTCTTTTCTATTGTGTGGGGGCCACTAACTCCAAGATTTATATCATCTGTTATGCGATGAGTGTGGTGAGATGAGCTCTTGGTTAGTGGTGTTCGGTAGATCCTAGACTCTTCTTATCTCCTATTTTCATGGATATTTATCTTATTGCTGCTGTCATATTATTATTCATTAATAGTTATTGTTGGGACTGCTACTTACCTTATTACTGCTACTGCACTGATACTCTTGTGTATTTATTATTGGGAATGATCGCAATACTAAAGGGCTGGTCCCTTATTTTGATAATGAAACCAATAGGGGGTGTGTGTTCGGTGATACTATTGACACTGTCAGGGGGTGCATGTATGGTGATGCTGATGACGCTGACAGTGGGTGTGTGTCTGGCACTGACAGGGGGTGTGTGCCCGATACTGTTGATGTTCTACTTTACCTTCTTGCACCCTTGTGTATTTCTCTAGGTATAGTGTGTGCTCACCAGGCTTAAGGGGGAAGTTACAGTGGGTTTTGCTGTGCTATTTGTTCCTACCGGCTGGATGGGGCGCCAGGTAGGATATGTTGTGCTGGTTGTACTTACTGGTGGTATGGGACGCTGGTAGGTTCTTGTGTGTTTACTTTTATTCTGTATTTAGTAGTATTCTTTTATTCGATCCTTATTCGTGATTCATACGTATGCGGTATCATGGTTAGTGTGGTTTGACTGGGCTGGGGCATAGATATATTTCCCTACCTCGACATGAGTTTTGAATTTTGGACTTTATAGTTTATATCTATCATGTTTAGCTCCTGTAGTTTTATACCAGTACCTTTGATATCTTTTCTCCTACTTATTACTACTGGTACTGCTTCCTTATTTTTTCTGTACGATTACTGACTTATTTTACTTCCTCGCTTATTTACTCGCATATTATTCTTAACCTAGTCACCAATGATGCCTACTGTGTACCTTGTTTGGTACTATGCTGCACTTCTGTACCTTTTTCATGGTGCAGATAGAGGCAGGGGTTATCGACGTCACGGTGATCATACGGAGTAGATCCTGTTGACTATGGAGATTATGGTGAGCTTTATAGTCCGAGCCCACTGTGGTTTCCTGCACTTGGCTTGTTTCATTCGGTCTACAACAAGCCCTATATTGTATTACCCATTAGGGGAGATTTCATATTTTGTATCTTTCATTTATCCTATATAGTAGCTCCACATGCCACTGTCACTAGGTTTTGGGATTCGAGTTTTGTAAGATTTTTTGTTGCTTCTCGTTACTATGTGTTGTTTATGATTTTCTTTCCCTCGTTGGTCATTTTGAGAGTCTGTAGCCCATTGTGTGTAACTCCAGGATATAGGGTGAGGCTTGTCTACAGGAAGGGTGTAGACGCCATCATGGCCCAAGATTTTTGGGTTGTGACATAGACCCTTCTAGAAAGACTTCCAAAACTAGGAGGTAAACTGAGTACCCCTATCTAAGATGATCGATAATTGGACTCCATCCATTTTGAATGTCTCCTAAAGGTAGATCTTTCCATAGTCTTCTTCTAAATAATTTTCTCTAACTGGTAGGAGATAAGTTGACTCAGTCATCCTGTCCACAATTATCCATATAGAGTCATGCTACTTTTGAGTACTTGGTAGACCTATGAAAAAATCCATATCAATTACTTCAAACTTCTAAGTAGGAATACTAAAGATCTAGGTCACATCCCTTGGCCTCTGGTGCTCAACTTTAACTTACTGACTATTGCGACACTTAGACACAAAATCAACTATGTCCCTCTTCATGCAGTTCCACCAATAGACTTCTCTCAAGTCTTTATACATTTTGGTGGCACCTGGATGAATGGAGTACCTGGAAGTATGTGCATCTGACAAGATTTTCTGTCTCAACCCATCAATATCTGGTACAAAATCTATCATGGTAATGAAGTACCCTATCTCCTCCTTAGGAGAAAACCTACAACTCTTTCTTATGAACCTCACCCTTGAGCTGGTTTAAAATGAAATAACTGTCTTGCTCCCCCTTCACCTTAATGACCAGTGATGACTCAAAAGCATTTTGAGCCAATGAACCACCATCATCAACATTAATCAATCTAACTCCCAGATGTGCAAGCCTGTGTACTTTATCCAGCTCACCTATAGCCTTATCAGGATAAGCCACACTGCCCATGCATAGCCTTCTAAGTGTGTCTATCATCATATTATCATTACCCATGTGGTATATGATGCTCATACAAAAATATTTCAACAACTCTGACTAACTCAATGGAGATTTATATCCTTCTAGATGAACACATACTGTAGGCTCTTGTGATTAGTGAAGACATCCACATGAACACCATATAAGTAGTGTCTCCATCTTTAGTTCAAACACTACAACTTTTAGCTCAAGGTCATGAGTAAGATAATTATTTTCATGGAATTTAAGTTGACTGGAAACATAAGCTTTCACCTTTCCATTTTGCATCATCCCACACTCGAGTACAACCAAAAAAGTATCATAATAAACTATGAACTGCTCTATACCCTCTGATAGGGTTAACACTAGTGTCGAAGTCCATCCAGTATTTAACTCTTATAATTACTTCTTGAATATATCAAACCACTGAAGTTTGACCTTTTTCTAGGTCAACTTGGTTAACGAGGCCATTATATGGATGAACACCCCTTAACAAATCTCTGATAGTAACTATCCAACAAAAAATCTCTGAATTTCTGAAGGAGAGGTAGGTCTAGTCTGGTTTCTAACTTCATCTATTTTCTGAGAATCAACCTAAATCCCCTTACTAGAAATAACATGACCTAGGAGTGAAACTACTTTCAACTAGAATTCACACTTGGATAATTTTTCATTAAGTTAACGGTCTTAAAGAGTCTAAAGAACAATTCTAAGATGACTAGAATTCTCTTTCTCACTTTCAAAATAGATCATAATATCATCAATAAAGATGATTACAAACACGTCTAAGTACTCTTGAACATCCTATTAATGAGGACTGTAAAGGCCGCAAGAGCATTAGTTAGACCAAAAGACATGACCACGAATTCAAAATAGATATATTGAATCCTAAAGGTTGTCTTTGAGAAATAACACTCCATAACATTAAGCTCATAATAACCTGACTTGAGATTTTTTTAGAGAAACTGTTGACACCCTGAAAATTATTGAATAGGTCATCAGTCCTAGAATAGGATATTTGTTTTTTTATTATTCCTTATTTAACTAATGATAGTCTATACACATCCTGAAGGATCTTTCCTTCTTATGGACGAACAAGACAGGGGTAACCCAGGGAGGAACAGTGGGCCTTATGAACTCTTTATCTAGAATATCTACTAACTGCTCTACAAACTCCCTTAGTTTATTTAGATCCATTCTTTATACAGGAATAGAGATTGATTGAGTATCAATGAGATGGTCTACTCTGAAGTCAATCTCCCTGTCGGTAGGGACTCCGGGTACACCTTTAGGAAAAGCAGCTGGGAATTCTGTGACAACTGGAACCAACTAAACACTAGGCACCTCAGGATCAAAACCCTTAACTCGAATGATATGATATATACATCCTTTGAAGATTATTTTCTTTGATTTTAGATAGGAGATGAAGAAGCTCTTAGGTATGACCAGCTAAAGCTGATAATAGAGGATAAATTTATATTGTAAACTAGCTCTTTGTTTTCACACACACACATATATATTAGCACACATGAACTTATATGTAAACATGTGGTTCATCATTGAGATACGTTAAATTAATAGTGTAGACTAGCTCTTTGTTTCATGGAAGGTTCTAGAATTGATTATGACTGCTTTCCTCTTTCAAGATCTTAGGAACAATTTCAACCATGCTCACAAAAGTCTCCTTTCAAGTAATCTCACCATAATTTCCACACTTCAACTACATAATCTAATGATAAAGAAATAAGTTTAGTGGACTATGAGAAAGTTACATAGGATAGCAAATAGATGATTTTATTGCCAAAGAATTAGAAAAATCAGCATATAGAAATAGTACTATATCATATGAGCATACATGTAAGGGAATTCTTGTAGTACTAGATAGATAGTGAGTGCAAATAACATAGGTCAAAAATAAAAGTGTCATATAAATTAAGACAAAGAGATTTATTTTATATAGTGGAAATAACCTATAAAGATAATAGAGGTGGCTTCTTGGGATAAGAAACCTTTAACTATATAACAATAGCTTTCTTATGACTTATATATGGATTAGGAGAAGAGTATCCAATCAAAATAAGTATACAATCCTTGTTACAATGGTACAGTTAATATTTCTAATTGTTAAAGTGTTTGGAATCCATGTAAAGCTGTGGAATTTGCTTGATAGGATTGTTGCCATTAAAGAGGGAGATGGAAGAACATAGGAGAACACTATAGTTTTAATGAGACGTAGTTAAAATGGGCTACGAAAGCCCCATTTTCAATGAATACAAAAAAGATGGTAAGCTTAATATGATCTTAGTATTATTGAAATGGTAGAAATGCACTAGTACAACACTTAAAATACTCTTTGACCTTACCTTATCGGTGGATATCAATAAAAAAATTCAGTTTATTTGTATCCTTTATATTGAATTGATATTTCGAATTGAGTAATAATTTTTTTTATAGGATATTGTAAAACGTTGAGATCCAACACCAAGTGAGCTATAGTTACTCATCCATACACATGGCCATGATGGAAAATCTTTTGTTGCTAAGCGATCTTGAATCGTACATTTAAGTCTAGTTTACATATTGTATGAATTATGCTTTCACCACATGTTCATGTTCAGAAGATGAACCTAGTCTTCATTTTATCTACTACCTTGTATGGTTACCTTGCATCTAGGTTGGTTGCATTTTTGGGATGCTAAGATATAAATTCACTGACGTCTTATTGTAGTCAATTGGTTCGTGCATCAAAACATTAAATCTTGGAGTATTAAGTAAAAGAATTCCTAGTATAAATTGTATCAAGGTTTAAGAAGTCCAGGATTATAGAGTGATTATTCAACCTCAATGTCAGTTCCTAGATCACATGGTTAATAAAAATTCATACATGGTCTTGCAGTGCACTCAGTCCCGTTACGAGAATGAAATGACGCCCCAGCTTGACTCGAGACCAAGACGGAATGGGATCGGGTGTTTTCACGTCTTACCGTAGTGCCCAGTTTGTCTTGATTTCCGATTGATGAACAAGAAAGAAAATGGAACAATTGGATTTTGGACTCGCCCCCTCTTTCTCTTTCCCTCTCGGGAAAGAAGATAAGAAAGGATTCCTTTTTTTCTTTCATGTGAACGGCCCTATCTTGTATCGAAAGGTTTTTCGTGCTATACACCACGTTGAAGGGACCTCAACTAGCTTGAGAATGAGGCATTGTTTATGTTGTATCTTCTTAAATTTAGTATTTTTTATACTCTTGCAACTTGCACTAGAATGGGGAACTTTATATATTTGTTCCTCTCCTTAAGATACAATTGTCACTTAATACTGCTTGGCATCTTTTAAAGAGATGGTCATGTTACTTGTTTTAATTTCTAAAATACTTAAAAACATTTGATACCAACATTATTGGTCAAATATATTTACTTCTCTACATATAACTTGCAAGAGAAGTCTTATTTCTGTTGTATTAGTAGTCATCTAACCCCACTTGTAGGATCATAATAGGTTGTTGTATATCTCATAATCTAAATTAAGCATTTGTAAATTGGTCTCCTTGTTCACTACTACATAATTTATTCATTTGCTTAAAATAAGTTTAAAACAATGATAATTAAGTTTTCTAGGCCACTTGAGAGTAATTTGTGAATTAATAAAGGTTGTATTTTCTCTTGGTTACTACTAAGTTGCTGAGTTACTGCTAAGTGTATTTCCTTCACTTATCTAATTTTTCTCTCTATTCCCTCTAGGTTACTACTGGGTTTTGTATTTATTACATTTTACTATTTCATTTTGATGAAAAAATAGAAGGTTGCGGCCTAGTATATCTCATTTTTTATGAATATATGTTAGGTATCAAAATATCCTTATCTGATTGGATCTTAACTTAGGTTTCATATTTAATAAATTTCTAGATAAAAAAACATCAAGAGGTATTGCAACAACAAAACCCAAAATCAGTAGGATATTTATCAATTTTAATAATATTAAAAAGTAGATGGAGGAGAATAGAAAGAAAATATCTCCTTGGATCTCAAGAAAAATGCTGCTGCGACTCGAATTTTTGGAACTTTTCTTTACTATAGCATCTACTTCAACAGAACCTTCAAATGCTCAATCAATGCCTATATATAATCTATATGAGTTAATGACTATATGTCACACCCCAAGCTCGCTCCCTGAGCATGACAAGGAATCCATAACCAATAGGTTGCCCCGGAAGAACCCTTGGCTCAGGTATGGATCTACACACACACACTTAGTAGAAGAAATATCTCAATAAGAAAATCAGTAATAGAAGTCTCACTAGAATGAAAGATAAATGATAGAATAAATATGAAAATATTTCAGCACTACTACATACCCATATCTAAAATCCACTACAAACTGACTACTGGACTGCTAGAACAATTCTCTAGCTAGTCTCACAACAAGAATGAAATAATTAACTAATAATTCTCAATTTTAGAAACAAAGAATGAAATAATTTCAAATAACTATAGCACTAAAACCAATCATGACTCAACAAATATTCAACTTCTAAGAATGTGGATCAAGTTAACCTTGAGCATTTGACAACTAGCTAGATGTAATGACCCAAAAAGGGTCATTTCCTGTTCTCAGGGTGTTTTGACTATGTTTTCCTTCCCGTGGTCTCGTTATATCAAACTAAGTATGTTTCCATGGTTGGTATGGGAATGATATGAGTTTTGATGTAAAATTTTAAGAATTTTAAGTTTAAAGCTTCTAAGTGTGAAAATATAGAACTCTAGGGGTCATCTTGAGTTTGGGACCTCTTATTAGAAATTCTTTAGTTTCATCAGCTCTGGGACACTTTTTTTTCAGTTTTATCTCATCCTTGATGATTTTGAGGGATTTGACAGGATAAAGTTAAGTTTTAAGGGAAATGGTTAACTTTGGTCAACATTCAGATAAGAGCACTAGGATTGGAAATTTGATGTTTTTGTTGGATTCAGGAAGTTACATTAGTGGGATTACATAAATGGTTTGATTGCATGAGGTTTTCAAGGAACCCCGAGGGTCCCCTTAATTTCTTGTGTTTGTTGCCTTGCCATACTGTTTATGTTGGGCCACTTGGTGCCTCACCACATTCGCGGTCCTTGGTCGTGATCTCTAGAGGGAGGGAATTTCCTTCTTCATGTTCGTGGTTTACTGGATGCATTTGTGAAGTATAAATCAGGTCAGGCATCATAATAGCAGTGTGGAAGCACGACCGCATTGGTCTAAATATTTTAAATTACCGGGATCGAGCCCAAGTGTCGTGAATGCAGTGAAGCTAGCACCTGGGTAGTGATATTTAAACCCCCAAATATCTTAATTAGATTTCACAAAATATATCGTCTTCCACCAATTTTGGGGAAGATCAAAGTAGAGATTTTCGAGTATATCACTTGGGTAAGTTTTATAAACATATTATCATTAATTCCTACCAACTTTAAGATGGTTTCTTCATTAAATTCCAGGGTTTTTGAACCCAACAATGGGGTTTTCATGTATGAATTCAATATTTGTAAAACCT